>BQMB01001915.1:0-168397 GCA_027943415.1 Closterium sp. NIES-67
AGGCAGTCGTTGGCTGCAGCAAGGAAGGGGGGGGAAGCAGGGGAAGGAGGGGGGGAGGAGGGGGGGGGGGGAGAGGGGCGCGGGCGTAGTCCAGAATCACGTCGGCGGCTGCAGGGCGGGCGGCAGGTCCGGCGGCACCATTGACGATGCGCGGCCGGCTGTCGCCCGATGACGCCGCCAAGGCAGTCTTACGACGCCGCCAGGCCGACGACGCACCACGGAAGCTCGGCGGCGCCACCACGGCGCCGCATCGTCGCTGCGGCTGCTCGGCGACACTGAGACGGCGGCACTTAAAAGAAGCCGTCGCGGCATCTCGGAGAAGCTGCCACGGCGGCAGGAAGTTGGAAGGCAGTGATCGAGTACGCAGCGGAAGCACGGAGGGGAGCAGGCCCAGGGAGGGCGTCCTGCTCTCGATACCATGTTAAAGTAGCTCTAGGCTAGGATACTAGGTAGGAACACGGCCGCCATGAATGTGGCGGCGGGGTTTAGGTAGGAGCTGGACGAGAGTGTCGAGAGAGGAGAGGATTGGATTAGGAAGAGAGGGGAGTACAAGGAGGGGTTTGTACCCCCTACAGAAAGGTTCAGTAACAACCTACCAAGCCTATATTAAATTATAACTTATATAATTTGAACAGTCCAGTCACCTTGGCGGTGGGGAGGGCCCGCATGAGGCAGTCGGTGGCTGCAGCAAGGAAGGGGGGGGAAGCAGGGGAAGGAGGGGGGAGGGGGGAGAGGGGGGGGGGGGGGAGAGGGGCGCGGGGCGTAGTCCAGACTCACGCCGGCGGCTGCAGAGCGGGCGGCAGGTCCGGCGGCACCATTGACGATGCGCGGCCGGCTGTCGCCCGATGACGCCGCCACGGCAGCAAACAGACGCCGCCACAGCGCGACGTCGATGCCGCGGCGGCGAGGCGGAGGTGCGACTGTAGCTCGACTAAGCCGCCGCGGCATCTCAGAGAAGTCGCCACGGCGGCACGGAAAGGCAAGGCCGCCACGGCGGCAGGAAAACGAAAGGCCGCCATCAGCGGCACGGTACGAAGTGAAACGTAAGATAAGGACGAGGCGGAAGCGTGGAAGGCAGGACCGGAAACGGCCTGCTCTGTTACCATGTTAAAGTCTGAACTAGGAAGAACAGAGGAGGCCGCCATGAAATGGCGGCCAAGGGTTTTGCTAGGAAGTTGACAAGAGTGTCGAGAGAGAAGAGGCTTGGATTAGGAAGAGAGGGGAGTACAAGGAGGGGTTTGTACCCCCTACAGAAACGTTCAGTAACAACCTACCAAGCCTATATTAAATTATAACTTATATAATTTGAACACTGGTACCAGCAACAACTCTGTTTTTTTCCTGAATCAGGAAATTTTTCCTGCAATCTAGGGGCCAGTGAGACCATGCTGTAGTGCAGTGCAGGTGCTAGTCAATGCAAGGCAATTTTTCACAAGTTTGTTCGTTTGGGAAATGCAAAGATCGCTATGGCAAAGAAGAAACCAAGACAGGGTAGCAACCCAAGATACCGTATGATGACACTATGCATCTGCGAACGAGAAAGAAAACACCGACCACATGTATACCAACCGCACGACAGAACCGTCCCTGCCCTGAACACCCTGTGGCAGCGAGGAGAGAAAGCGCAGGCCCCACCCCGTCACTCAACGTCCCTTTTCACTCCACGCCCCTCTGCGTCCCTCAATGCCAGTCTACGCAGCTCCATGCCACTCCATGCCACTCCATGTCACTCTATGTCACTCATGTCCATCTTGGATCGCACGTAGGCCTCTGTCTCCTTGAGCGAGAGGCGGATGATGGAGAGCAGCTCCTGTGGTCGTTGCAAGAGCACACACACACACACAAACACAAATACACATATCGTAAGCACACGTGAACAAACAGGCACACAAACACAAGCACACTCAAACGAACGCACGCACAGCACACATGGACGGATCAACAACCACCACGAGACAGGGTGACTCCAAAGACATTGTTTTTGAGGTGCCTCAAAATGACATTGCCCCAATGGCGCGCACTATGAGCCCATACCCCACCGCACACTGCCCGAAGAAGGACCGCTTTCCAAAACCCATGTCCGCCCATGAAAGAGCCCCTTTAGGAGTTGCTTGCGCGAAATCAATGCCTTCACCGCCAAACATCCATTTCCTCCTGAACGCTCTCAAAGCCCAACACCACCTCTCCCCACTCCCCACCCCTCACCCCCCACCCCCCACCTTTCCATCCCTGAAACCCCCCTCTCGACTCCCCCTCCTCCCCCCCCCCCCTGCGCACCTGGATCTCCCCTGGTGAGATGACGAGTGCGGGCGACATGGCGATGGTGTCCCCGATGGTGCGCACGATGAGCCCGTGCGCCGCCGCACACTGCCCGAAGAACGGCCCCACCGCCCACGCGGGCGGGAAGGGCTCCTTAGTGACGGGGTCCGCCAGCTCCATGCCCACTATGAGCCCCTCCCCGCGCACCTCGCCCACTATGGGGCTGCCCTGGCAGATGTGCCGCAGGCCGCCCTGTGAGTAGCGGGGGGGGGGGGGGAGATAAGGGGGAAGGGGGGGGTTGGGGGGGGAGATAAGGGGGAAGAGGGGGGGGGGGGGGTTGGGGGGGGAGATAAGGGGGAAGGGGGGGGGGGTTGGGGGGGGGGAGGGAGGGACGGATGGTTTTAGGCCATGCATGCGCACCTCGCCCACTATGGGGCTGCCGTGACAGATGTTGCTGCAGGCTGTACTGGTGTGTGGGGGTTAAGGAGGGGGGGGGGGGAGAAAGGGGGAGCAGGGAGGGAGGGAGGGAGGTGGAAGGGTGGGAGGGTGTGGAGAGGGGGGCGGAGAGGGGGGCGGAGAGGGGACGAGGATACAAAAAAGTTAATACAAAGGGGGAGAGCGAGAGCGCAGCACACATCCACCAGATACATCCACACCGCCTCCAGCATCGTCGCACACCGCAGCACCACACCACACCCCCCATTGCAACATGCAAAAATACCCTCCACTCCCCACCCCTCCCCACCTCCCCCCACTGCTTCTCACCTGGAACAACGGCTCGGCAGCCTGAACCACGGCAGCCACGTCCATCTCCTTGTACATGCGCACTGCCTCCAACGCCACCGCGCACGCCACGGGGTGCCCCGAGTACGTGAACCCGTGCGCGAAGCTCCCCATCTTGTTGCTGTGCGCCGCCACCTCGTGCGCGATCCTCTGGCTGATCATCACTGCGCCGATCGGCATGTAGGCTGAGGAGAGCGCCTTGGCGAGGGTGACCAGGTCAGGCTTTAAGTTGTAGAGATCGCTCCCGAACATGGCGCCCAGGCGGCCGAAGCCGCACACCACCTCGTCCACTATGAAGAGAATGTCGTGCTTGCGCAGGATGGCCTGGGGGGGGAAGAGGGGGGGAAGGGGGGATGGGGTGGGGGTGGGGAGGGGGAGGGGCAGGGGGAGGGGGGAGAAGAGCGGCACAAGATGGGGGAAAGTGGTGCAAGCATTGTCCTCGTCCAGTATGAAGAGAATGTCATGCGGCATTCACTAAAAGGTAGGATGGGCTGGGGAAAAAGTGAACGGGCGGGGGGCGGCGGGGGGGGGGGGGGGGGGGGGGCAGGAGTGGAGTACAGACTATCAGCTGGAACCACACACGACCTGGTCGACTAAGACAATCCTGAAGAGAATGCCGTGCGAGAATTGGAGAAGCGAGAGAAACGGGGCAGGAACTTGGAAGGGCACATATGAGGACAAGGGCTAATGCTGAGAAGCGAGAGAAACGCTGAGCCGCTAATTCAGCTTCAGAAATGCAGGAAACTGCTTCTACCGCAAGCACTCGGTGCATTGACGCCACTCAGCAGAACCTTCACAGAGGACATCCCCTCCCCTCCCCTCCCCTCCCTCCCCCCCCCCTCTCCTCCCCTCCCCTCTCCTCCCCTCCCCTCTCCTCCCCTCTCCTTCTCTCAACTCCCCACCTTCCCTCACCTGCACTTTGTCAAAATACCCAGCAGGCGGGGGAATGACTCCCCCAGCCCCCATAAGCGGCTCGGCGATGAAGGCCGCGATGGTATCGGCGCCTTCCCTCTCGATGAGAGCCTCCAGGCTCTCCGCCAGGCGCGTGCTGTACTCCTCCTCGCTCTCGCCCGGCCGCCCGTACCGCCAGTAGTGCGGGCAGTCCGTGTGGAGCACGAAGTCCACTGGCAGGTCGAAGCTGGGAAGAGGGGGGAGGGGTGGGAACCGGGGGCACGGGGGGGGGGGGGGGGGGGGGTGGGGTAGTGGGGGGAGGGAGTGGAGGAAGGGATGGTTGAAAAAGGCCAGTGTGTGTAGAGTACAGAGTAAACTGGGGAAGGGGGCAGCAGAGGAGAAAGGGAAGGGGGCGAGGATGTGAGGGTGAAGGTGGGCACGCATGTGAGTAGCGGTGTCAGGTGAGTTGAAACGGAATTGTCAGCAGGGGAGAGCCCAGAATGGCAGGCACACGAGCG
The DNA here is from genome assembly GCA_027943415.1 of Closterium sp. NIES-67. Lineage (NCBI taxonomy): Eukaryota > Viridiplantae > Streptophyta > Zygnematophyceae > Desmidiales > Closteriaceae > Closterium > Closterium sp. NIES-67. The sequence goes on from BQMB01001915.1 coordinate 4,452, forward strand.
TGGAGCCGCAGTACCCCATAAACACTCTCTCCTAACCCCTTTGGTTCACTCTAAAGCCCTCCCCCTCCCCTCCTCCCCCCCCTCTCCGTCCCCCCTGGCCCTCTGTCTCCCCCCTCTCACCTCTTGTGCAGCGGGGAGAGGCCGGTGAGGCTGGCGGACACGAGCGTGGAGCCGTGGTACGCCTTGTCGCGCGCAATGAACTTCTTCTTCTCCGGCCGCCCCAGCGCGTTGTTGTAGTACCATACCAGCTTCACCTGGGAGGTTCGGATGAGGGGGGACGGGGGAGGGGAGAGGAGAGAGGGGGATGTGCGCATGTTGGTGTGTTGGCGTAAGGGATGTTTGCCCTAGTGCGCCTCTCCTCCTCTTCTTCTCCGCCCACACCAGCTTCACCTGGGAGGTTTGGATTAAAGGGGAGGGGGGGGCAGGTGGGGGGGAGGGAGGGGGATGTGCGCATGTTGGTGTGTTGGTTGGCGTGGGGGATGTGTGGCATGCGCACCTCTTCCATTCTCCGTCCGCCCCAGCGCATTGTTGTAATGCCACACCAGCTTCACCTGGTAGTGGTGGGAGTGGAGGGTGAGCGGTAAAGGGGGGGGGTGGGGGGTTGGGGGGAGACGTGTGAGGGGTATGTGTGAGCGGCTGTGGGAGATGCAGGGTGTGGGCTGTGTGCCCTGCGCACCTCTCCTCTCCTTCTGCGCGCACCCCAGCGAGTTGTTGTAGAGCCACACCAGCTTCACCTAGGGGGAGGGGGGGAGGCATGTGAGGGGTGTGAGGGGTGCGAGGGCGTGTGGTGGCGGGGGTATGCGGGCTTGTTGGCGTGTGGGGATGTGTGCCGTGTGCACCTTTTCTGCATCTGGAAGACACATACCTTCTTCTATCCAATGGCACCATGAAATTTCTCTCTTTCTGAGGAAACAAGAAAGGGCAAGGACGTTGGAGGGTTTCCTCATTGTGTCCCTCATTTGAGCCCACCCGAGCCCATCTGAGCCCATCTGAGCCCACCTGAGCCCATCGGAGCCCACCTGAGCTCATCTGAGCCCACCTGAGCCCATCTGAGCCCACCTGAGCAACATGAGTCCACCTGAGCAACATGAGCCCACCTGAGCCCACCTGAGCCACGTGAGCCCACGTGAGCCCACCTGAGCCCACCTGGGCCCACCTGGGCCCACCTGACCTGGCCCGCGCTGCCCACCTGCGTGTCGTTGGCGTCGGAGCCGCTGTTGGTGAAGAACACCTGCCCCATGCGCTCCGCTGTGAACATGCCCGTCAGCTCCTGCCACACGCGGGAGCATGGGTACACGCGCGGGGATGAGGGGGCGGGAAGGCGGGGGGGGGGAGAGGCGGAGAGAAGCAGAGGAGTGAGGTTGAGGAGGGGGTTGGAAGGAAAGAGGGAAGGAGGAAAGGGGGGGCGGGGGGGGGGGTGGGGGGGGGGGGGGAGGGGGGGGAGGGGAAGGATGGAAATGGGGGAGACAGGAAGCAAGGAGGAGAGGGTAGGTTCGAGGAATGACGGGCAGTTGGGAAGGCGCAGTCAAGTGGATGGGCGGTAGAGGGACCCAAGTTTCAGTCCGCCTGCCACTGTTGCACTCGGGCTAAAGAGGTCCAACGCTGATATCCACCTGTCAAAACCTAAAAGTACGCGTCACATCCCCCCCCCACTTAAACTTCCACCTACATATCGCTTACCTTAGCGAGCTCCATGGCGGGCTCCGTGGCGCGATTCCAGAACGAGTGGTAGAAAGGAAGCTTCTTCATCTGCGCGTCCGCCGCCTCGATCAGCCGCGGCTCGTTGCCGCCCAGCGCCGTGCTCCACAGCCCCGCGAGCCCGTCCAAATACCGCCGGCCGTCGCTGTCCCAGATGTACACGCCCTCCGACTTGACTATAACGAGCGGGTGCGCGTCCGTGAACTGGTGCGCCGCCGTGAACGGCGCGAGCATGTCGTGCGACCGCACGGACGGCGCCGCGCGCAGCGCCGCATCGTCCGGTGGTGCCACGTGGAGCTTGTGCGTTTCATAGACGGCTGTGGGTTGCACTGAGAGACAGGGACGGCGGAGAGAGGCGGGTGGAGAAGCGGGGAGAAGGGCCACTTGGTTAAAAAGAAAAAGAAAAAAAGGGGGAAAAACGCGTCCACAATCGTAAAGAGAAACAGAAGCAACCATGATGTGCTGTGCTTCGGGCAGGCAAGGGTGTCGACGAGCGAAGACTCGCGAATGGTCGGGCGATGCACGGGGAGACGGCAACGGCGAAGGCGCTCGCCGTGAAAAATACTGGGTTTAGGGAAAGCTTGAGTCTTGTTGCTTCGCATGGCTCCGGGAACGAGAGAGGCGGCAGCCACACGGCCGGTGCCATCCTTGACTCGCCTAAGAATCCGACCTCCTTCGGACTATTACGCTGCGCATGCTCAACCGCCATGCTGTTACAGTCTCGCGTTATCATCTTCGGACTCGTTCTCCCTTTCATTCAGTGGCCGAAATGAGTGGTGCCCGGTACTTCGAGGTTCCACCTCTCACCTGTCTCGAGGCGCGTCAAAAAAAAAAAAAAAAAAAAAAAAGATCCACCTCTCACCTGGAGCAACGCGTGCCGCCTCTGCTGCTTTCCCCCCGCTTGCCTCCTCCTTCGCCGGCGCCGCGACAGCTGCACTCGCCATGGTCACTCGTCGCCCCGTCAAGAACTCTCCTCGGTGCAACAACCTCAAACTCGAACTCGCACTAGCACTCGCACTCGCACTACTGCCAGTGGTAGCGCCATCGCCCAAAGAAGGCCTAAAACACGCAGCAGAGGCAGCAGGGGCAGCAGAGGCCAGGCGGGCCCCTGCTGCTGCTGCCGCGGAGAGCGCGGAAGACGCCGTGATGGCTGGCGGTGAAGAGAGAAGGCTCCGCCTGTTGGTCTGGAACCCGAAATCGAACGCGACGCCTCTCGTCAGGCGGGGAGAGAGAGATTCGTGGCGCTGGTTGAGACGGTATGCGAGACACGTGTCAGGCACTCGGGGGTGGTTGCATGCGAAGAGCCAAGAGCGATTCGGGTGGAGAAAAAAGAGGCTCTTGGCAAGAGGGAGCAGGGCTAATGCGGGGCTAATGCAAGACGCAGGATGCAGTGGCAGTAAATGTTGTGGATTCCGGATGCGGCTTTTATGCGTGCTGTGAGGGATGGGCGGAGGAGGTTGGGTGCGGGCGCAGTGTGAAATGGGATGGGATGAGCGCGAGAACGCGGAGCGCGGACGAGGAAGCGGGGCGCGGAGGGGAAGCGTGTGATGGAGGGGCGGGGGGAGAAGGGAAACGCGCGGTGCGCTCGCTGTGGTGAGTGCTGCGGGGAAGTATCCTTCCTTGCGCAGAGTGCCACATATCTCCCCCCGGTCGGTCGGTCAGTCAACCAGGTTGTCTGACGCGTTGGTGCGCTGTACTGCTGCGGAGTGGGGCACTTTTCGGCCTGCTTCGGTTCGGTGCCGTGCCGAGCCGAGCCTGAATGAACTTTCACCCGACACGTCAGGATGCAATGGAATGCAGACACCACATGGCGGAACCGAATGGGACTCCCCCAACGCAATTTTCACCCAATTTCTAGTGTTGATATCACTAATATGATGATTGACATTATTATTCAAGGCACCCAATTAACAAAGTGCACCCAATTATTGCGTCCAACCTCACCCCAACAGTGGGTTTCGGATGACACAATGCAAATCTAACGCGAATGGGCTGGCAGGCCACGAACAACACAAAACACTAGCGAAATCTAACTAGGAAGGGGGCTGACAGTCGCCCATACTGACTGTGAAACAGCTTTCCCAACACCACAGCAGCAAGAACTCAACAAGGTTGAATGCAACAGCTTATGTAAGTGGTTCTTCATCCTTCACGGAATTCTTTGCTCGCAGTAGCAGTGTTGTCTTCCAGGAATCCTGGTGGCAAAACAGCAACAGATGCCCAACCATGAAAACACCAGGGGATGACAGAATGTGCAGGATTGAGAATGGCAACATCAAATGTACTAGAGACATAACGAGGGTAACCGGACAAACCCCGGGCAGCAAACGAAAACAGAATAATCCCTAATGCGCAAATTCAGCAGTTCCAGAATCCATGGGAATGAGGAAAAAGTCACCCAAAATACACAGGACGGAAAGAAAGGATTGGTGAAGAGGGCACAAGGGCAGAATACGCCAGGCAATTGACATATGAACGTCATGAGGGCATACCAAGCGGGTGATGGTGTCAAACTCCTTAATTGCATCTGTGAATGCTTCAGCATCGCCCTCCTCTGCTGCCTGCGCGAGGCTCTGATGCACGGTAAGGACAGCACAGACGAGGAGAGGGGGGGGGGGGAGAGAATGGGAGGCAGAGGGGGAGGCATAGAGAAGGGACGGGGGAGGGTGTGCAGGAGGGAGAGAGGGGAGAGCAGATTATACCAGCAAGGCATGGGGGAGCGAGGGAGGGAGAGGGAACAGACAGGGGAGGATATAGATACTGACTGGCGGCACTCGGAATAGCAGCAGGAAGAGAACATGGAAGACAGCGTTCTGGTGTGTGGGCACCATGGTGAGAACAGCATGGTGAGACTAGCATGGTGAGAGCAGCATGGTGAGAGCAGCAACGCATGGATAGCCACTGAAATCTGGTGTGCCCAGCGCAAAACGGCTGGAGCATGCAAGGGGCCTAATGCCATCAGGATGGACGGAGGAGGGAGAGAGGCGGGAAGAGCATTGGCGGCTTACAGAGAGCAGCTTGAACTCCCTTGTGTCTGGGAACGTTGGGTCCATGTCCTGCGAGAAACATCGCAGCAAGTACGCAATCACAAGTTCCGAAAAGCTTGGGGCATGTGACGTGCCATGCTAAGTACACTGCTGAAAAGGTGGGTAGACACCAGGTAGATAGAGGGAGAGAGAACAAGCAGGTAGAAAGCGAGCCGAGAGCACGAGGGGATGGAGGAGGGGGGGGGATGGAGGAATGGAAGAGCGGGGGAAGAGATGGGGGGAAGATTGGAAGCAGCGCGTGCGGAAGAGCGCATGGGCAGCAGCAGCAGCAGCAGCAGTGGCGGCAGCAGCAGCAGGGGCGGCACCCACCTGGTACTTGTCAAGGGCGTTGTTGACAGCGACGGTGTCGTTGCGGCAGAGCTGGCAGATGCCGGCGTTGAGCAGGTAGTTCTTCACGCTGTACTTGAGCAGGTTGCTGTTCAGCGAGTCCCGCGCCACCTGCTCGTAGATCTCTATGGCCGCCGCGTAGCTGAGGGCGGTGGGTGAGGAGTGGAGTTGGGGGAGTTGGGGTGGGGGGAGTGGGATGAGATATGAGATGCAGCATGTGCGTGCTGCGTGGACACATGCATCAAAAGAGGGTGGGGATCGGGGAGGCACGGGCGGATGAAAAAAGGGGAGGAAGGGGGGGAGGGGGGGGGGTGTTTGTGGATGGAGGGAAGGAGGAGATGGCACAGAGTGAGGCAGCAGAAAGGGAGAAGGTAGGGAAAAATACGCACGTTGATGCAACCAGGCGCCTCCCACATTGCATTCCCCCCTCCACAAAGCACCTCTCCTATCCTGCATAAAAAGCCAGCAGCCAACAACCCTCATCACAATCCCCCCATGCCCTTTCCCACTCCACCCTCCCTCCCACACCTCCCTTCACATTCTCTACCCCTCCAGTGCTCCCATGCTCCGTTGCTTCCCTCTCTCCCACATCTCATGCCCCCCTCCCACCTCCAACGCCCCCCCCTCCCCCTCTCACCCTCCACTGCACGTACTCGGCATTGAGTGCGGAGCACTCAGCGACCTTAAACCTCCCTACCATGCCTACCCCCCACTCCGCACCCGCCCATCTCCCACGCCTGCATCACTCCCCCTCACTCCCCCCCCGTTCCCCTCCCCCTCCCCCTCCCCCTCCCCCTCCCCCCCCCTGCACGTACTCGGCGTTGAGCGCGGAGTACTCGGCGACCTTGAGCTTCATCTGGTTGACGCTCGTGTTGGCGTTCTCCGTCTGATAGAAGTCCGCCGCGCGGTTGAACCACACCACCGCGTTCGCCGCGTCCTCCTCCTTCTCGTACATCTCCGCCAGGTCCTGGGGGGGGAGGGGGGAGAGGGAGGGGTGGGAAGGAGGGGTGGGGGGGTGGGGTGGAGGGGAGGGGAGGTTGGGGGCAGGAAGGCGTGTGGGGGGATTAGATTTGAGTCGCCTCAGAAGGAGCCACACCACTGCGTTGCCCGCGTCCTCCTCCTTCTCGTACATCTGGGGGAGGGTGGGGGGGGGGATAGCGAGGGGAAAGAGGACAGCCAGCATTCAGGGCATGGGAAAGAGGGAGTGTGGCGCAGCAGTCAGGTGGCAGAAAAGTGAGGCGGTAACCACGGTGATCACTGATCACACAGGCCAGGATAACGAAGGCAGCAGACAGGCAGGGAACACAGTGCCGGGGACATGCACCGCAACAACGGTACTGCAAAAAGTAACAACCAACCAGTGCTGAAAACGAAAGGTGATGGTGGGAGGAGGGGGGGGGGGGGGGGGGGGAAGGGGTAGGGACAGGGGGAAAAGGACACAGGAAGGGAGGGGAGGCGCACCTTGCAGTGGCGAGCGGCCATGCTGAGGCGGCCATTGTCGATGAAGAGGTCGATGGCCTCCTTGAGCCGCTCCTTGGCCACTGCGGTACGTTCATGCGCACATGCAACACGGAGATACAGGAGATTCTACTAGGTACGTTCATTCTTGGGACCAGCCGGGTCTCAAGGAGAAGCCCCCCACATCAAAGAATTTCGCAGACATGGCTAACCCAGACATCAAGCATGCCCCGATGCTTGCTGTACCCATGCACATGCCACGCTCCGCTCACGCTGCCTACCTCACCCCCCACACGGCCCTTCTCCACCCCTCATGCTGCTGCCGAATTCCTGCCTCAAATCCCCCATAGCCCACCCCTCACAGTCCCCCCCCCCCCCCCCCCCCCCCCGCTCCCCCTCTCCCCCCCGTGCGCTGCTCACAGGCGGGTTTTGTCTTCTTGAGCGCGTTGCTGGCCTCGATGAGAGCGGACGCCGCCTCGTGCGAGCTGTCCAGATGCTGCCGGGGGCGGGAGGAGGGGGGGAGTGGTGGGGGCAGGGGGGGGGAGTGACGCAGGGGGTGTGGCAGGTAGGTGACGCAGGGGGGGACGCAGGGGGGGACGCAGGGGGGGACGCAGGATGCGTGGCAGGCGGGTGACGCAGGGGGCAGGATGGAGGCGATGGATGCGATGGATGCGATGGAGGCGATGGAGGCGATGGATGCGACGGAGGCGATGGATGCGATGGATGCGATGGATGCGATGGAGGCGATGGATGCGATGGATGCGATGGATGCGATGGAGGCGATGGATGCGATGGAGGCGATGGATGCGATGGATGCGATGGATGCGATGGATGCGATGGAGGCGATGGATGCGATGGATGCGATGGAGGCGATGGATGCGATGGATGCGATGGAGGCGATGGATGCGATGGATGCGATGGAGGCGATGGATGCGATGGAGGCGATGGAGGCGATGGATGCGATGGAGGCGATGGAGGCGATGGAGGCGATGGAGGCGATGGAGGCGATGGAGGCGATGGAGGCGATGGAGGCGATGGATGAGGAAGCACACGACAAGGAGACGTGGCGAAGAGCCAGAGCGGAAGGGACGGACGGACGGAGGGCAAGGACGCTGAAAGAGCGTTGGAGTGGCGGAAACCGATGCAGAGGGGCAAGGGGCAAGACGATCGGAGGAGGGGCAAGACGCGGTGAAGGTGTCCGAGGCTGTTGTTGCGGGAGTTAGCTCACCTTGAGCTGAATCTCCGACAGCCGACAGTAAGTGTCCGCCGCTTTGTCCCCTGCCAATATGCCAATATGTTATGCCAACAAGCACATATGCAGGCATGCACACATGCACACATTTCAGGGGGGGATGAGTGAAATCTGTTTGGAACGATTCTGAGGGGCCTCGGAATTATGCAAGCACGCAAAGGAAACCAAGCGAAAACGCAAGACACGTGTAAGACGGTTCCTGATATTGCGATTCACGCCACGGCAATTAGATTCTGTCGGCGGAACAGGCGGCTGAGGAGAGCTCATAGTCACCGGACACGTCTCGTACGACACGACGCGCCTAGTGTGCGACATCATGCGACGAAAGCGGAAAACGAGCGATCGCTCGCGATCGCGACGACGGCGTGATTCGCTGCCACGTTCGCCAATTCCTGCGAATGGATGTTACTACGCTGGTACTGTCGCACGTGACTTCGCCTGCTTCGGATAACGGGACTTACACGCTTTAGCGACCTTGTATGACGTCGCCGCTTTCTCCAGCAGCTCTGCCGCCTCGTCGTATTTCCCGCCAAAAAAGGCCCACCCCTTGAGCTTCTTGTCTGCTTGCTGCACCAACGTGTCTCCCTTCTTCTCTTGATCCGCCATACCGCCCGCGTCGACTCTACGGCAAGATCGAGAGAAGATCCAAGGCTACACGCAGAGAAAGGCTACACTGATTGACCAGGACTTCAGGAAATTGGTGTCGGCCAGGAGATGCGCGGAGTGACGGCGGAGATTCAAACGCTGGTCACAGATCGACGGTCTGACTGACACCACCCGAGTATGTGCACACCGGAGAGATGCAGCTCGCTCAAGCGCAAACGCTGCTCAGGATGAGCGCACAGTGCGACGATCCCTGAGGTAAAGGCTCTGCTTGTTATAATCGCTCCTGTTCGCACACTCCCGGTGACTAAGAATCCCAGCTCACTCTGTCTACGCCTGCTGTGCTGCTGTGCTGCTGGCCTGTCTGGCGATGTGCCCCTCTGCTTCTCTCGCCTCGCCTCGCCTCTGCCTTTTTCACTTTTCTGCTCGCATGCGCCTGCCTCCGTCCTCGAGCTTGGCTCGCTTCATGCTGTTGCGCTGCAGGTGTTGGGCAGCGTGCTGGGACTGGTGTATCCGCTACACTGTCATGCGTTACAAAAAATCCCAGTTCTGCGCCTTTCTGTACCCCTAGCGTACGTTTGATTGGGTTGAATGGTGGTTTTGTATTGAGCGAAAACGCATGCCCATCTGCGATCTTCGCACCATCTGGTTACTGTATTTCCCGACAGCCTGCGACAAACAGTGTTCGCGGGATTCAGGACATAAGGGCGCGGGGCATCGGAAACGTAATGCCAAAATCCGGACGACGTCACGATTTTTGGCAGTCCGAACCACTTCCCCAATAGTCCGGACCATCCACCGGACCACCTAGCTGAACAGGCCCAACCACCCGATATCCCATCATTCGATATTTGAACACCCTTTCGCGAAATGACAAAATGTTGCATGCGTCGTCGAGATTCGTCATGTGTTGCGACAGCTCACAACACATACTCATCGCACAACCAACAGCTGGTACGAAACTCCCCGCCAGATTTTTGGTAACTGCGTTTCGCTTTAGCTTTTCGTTCGTTGCCTGTTACGTGACCAGGGTGGTGGCTCGAAAGTGGCACTGTCCCCGTCCGGACAACGATATTCGCGACCCATGTTCCATCGTAGTATGAACTGTGACGAAACTTTTTGACGATGTGCGAAAACATCTGGCGACAAACACAAAAGAGTAACCACATTAAAGTCCGGACTATATTTGGGATCACGAATTGGAGGTTCCGCGCCCTAACAGAGGGAGGTCTCTTGGTGAGACGGAGTTTTCGTGGTCATAACGAAGCAATGAAGCATAAAATAAAATGAATGCGTTTCCAGTGAACGCTCTATCGGTTTAGCGCATTCCTTGCCTGTGGCAGACCACTTTGTGGCAATTTGTAGACGGTCGAGATTTCAAACTGAGATATGGGAGATGATCGTAAGAGTCTGTGACTTCTGTGCAAGTTTCCTGCCAAAAGTAAGAAATGCGCCCTCGATCCTTAAGCTGCATGCTGAAGTACAGTGAATGCATGTGGTAACGGTTCCCTGGGTAGGTTGTTTTGCTTTCGACTCTGTTGCTCGTGCTGCAGTGCTGCTCACCACCACAGGCGAAATCACAGGCGAAAACTGTACAGTAATGTCTATCTGAGTTACGACAGCTAGGAGCTCACCCCAAGGCCCTCACAGTGATCCTTCTCCTGCCCGCGACGCGTCTCAGCCACAGCAGTCGGCCAGACCCACAAGGAACTGTGGTCCAGGGTGACTTGATTGGTTGGCTCACACTTCGGGCAGTCGTCGCGGGTCAAACACCTCGTGACTGAGAAACTTTCGCATCCCTGACAAACGTCTCACACTGATGCGCGCTCTGATAATCGTGTCGATTCCGGTCATGCAGAAGGGACCATTCCGCGGAGAGTATCAGACCCGAGGTCGACCCGCGGCCGAAGGAGCCGCGGGTTGTCACAACCTAACTGCGGGTGCAGCGGCTGCATAGTCGCGAGCCGTCCAAGGGGAGGGCTGCGACTAAACCGGCCGAACTTTTCGAGTCCACCAGAAAATTTCGAAGTTATGATTGGTGGAAGTTCATTTGCACGACTTTGTTAGTTGTTCGGTTTGACAGCTGACTGGCTGGAGCCGTCAGTTTTTCGCAAGACCCCAGGCAGTTTGTTTCCAGCCTCGGATCTTCCCGCTAAACCCTCGGGGAAACACTCTCTGCGGAATGAGCCCTGATGATGGCAGGATGGATCGGGCACGGAGAAATTCCGCGCTCGTGTCAATATAAATGGCACGAAGCACGCTGGGTCTCAAAATCGGCACGTCAACACTTCTTCCTACGTGTCAAGATCTGAACGCCGTCGGTGTACTTGACACGAGCGCGAAATGTTCCCTAAATACCCTATCAGAATCCCAAACTCCCAGCAGCGCCAGGCGAATTGGACGAGACAAGCCCTGGGCTGCACTCACATAATTGTGTGCCCTTCTCCGCGGCGTGAACGGCGTCGCGTGGCTGCCCCCACCCTACCGCACTGCTTCAGAGCAACTCAAACACTCCAGGTACTGCCGAACCTTCATCCCCAGCTGCTACGTCCGAACGGACTGCGAGAGAGGTTGGTCTCGAGTCATCGATGACAGGAATCTGCGGTGCCCTCTCGCGTATATCACGTCAAATCTCAACACAAGCCATTCTCATTCTGCCCCATTGCTTGTTTCTCGCCATAGCCAGGCACACTTCTCCCTACAACCGTCGTACCCGTGACTTCAAACAAACACACTATAGGCAGCCGTCGCCTTCCCTGCCTGACAAGGCATCCCTAAGGCAGCCGCTGCGGAAACACTTCGCAGCCTTGGAGCATCTCGTGCATCGACCACCAGAGACGTAATACCCTCACTACTAGTAATAGTAGACACCAGGGAGCCCACCCTCCACGATGACAGCACCCTCTAGCAAGTGCTTCGACGAGGGAAAGTTCCCCTCGTCCTCCTCCTCCTCCTCCTCCTTCTCCTTCACGCGCTTCCGCCGCCTCTCCGCCTCCCACGCCCCTCGGAAGCCTCTCGGCCGGCGCTTCCCGGCTCCGCTCCGCACCGCCGCCATGACCGGCCTCGGCGCCGTCTCCCTCGTCGCCTTCGTCGCCTTCGTCGTCGCAGCGATTGCTCTCGTACCTCTCCCCTCCCACGCCGCCATCCCCGCCGCGGCCGCCGCCGCTGCTGCTGCTGTTCCGCTGCATCGCCGCGTGCACTCCCGTCGCCTTCAGTCCACGAGTGCGACTACTAGTGCCAGTCGAGACGTCGCATATCGCGCCAACTTGGAGTCTCGAGTCGCCGCTGCTCTGACTTACTCCCTTCTCGACGACAGTCCCGCCGCTGGCCAATCCGGAGCCGCCACGCGTCGCAGGATGATGGCCGGGACGCTTGTGGTGGGCAACGAGACGATCCTCCTGGTGCCGGATCGGACGGCCAGGAGGGACCCGCTGAACGGGCTGCGCACGTACAGCGGAGGGTGGAACCCCACCGACAGCCACTACTGGGCGGTATGTGCGGGGATGGGGTACTGAGACTACTACTAGTAGTGAGAAGCTCTCTCTTGCCATGCCCCGTTGTCCCGTTGCTCCGTTGCTCCGTTGCTCCGTTGCTGCGTTGCTCCGTTGCTCCGTTGTCCCGTTGCCATGCTCATCTCCTCTCCCTCTCCTCCCCTTGCCCTCCATCCCCCTGCTTCTCTCTTCCCCCCCCTGGTCCCCCCATTCCTCCCCGTGTCCTCCCCCCTCCCCCCCCCTCCGCCGCACCTCTTCTTCTCCCCCCCCCTGCAGTCCGTGGGATTCACGGTATCGTTCGGCCCGTTGATCGGCGTGGCGTGGCTGCTGCTGGGGCTGGGCATTGTCTTCGGCGTGTGCTGCACGTGCTGCTGCTGCCACGAGCGCTGGAGCCGCATGCGCAGCCATGACTACCGCCCCTATACCAAGAAGGACCTCACGCTGCCCCTGGTGCTAATGATCGTCGGCCTCGTGGGCCTCGTGTAAGCCTTGTGGGCCTCGTGTGAGCATACTGGCAAGCACACCATGTTGCTTGCTACTAGCACGCCTCAAGTCCCTTCCGCCTCCCCCTCTTTCCGGCCCTGCTCTTCCTGGTCTACTCTCCCCACTCCCTCATCTCCCCCTCTCTATCCTCCCGGCGACATGTTCCGCTGGACCATCATTGTTGAGTCGACTCAGAAGTCACCCCTCCCGCCCTCCCTCCCTGCCCGCTCGCAGCGTGGGCATCGCGTTGATGCTGGCGGGCGGCATCATGTTCCGCAGCACCATGCTGGCCATCACGGACCACGCCATGGAGCAGGTCGACCGCGTCGCCGGCATCGTCTCAAACGTCTCCACCGCCGTCGCTGCCCTCTCCAGCACGCACGTCGCCAACGCCGCACTCCCCAGTATGCTCTTTGCTCTGCTATGCTCTGCTCTTTGCACCCACACCATGCATCATACCCACCGTCTCCACGGCCGTCGCTGGACTCTCGCCGACCCACATCCCCCGCGCTGCGCTCCCCGGCAAGCTCTTTCCTCCGGTCCGCGCGTCGTACTCAGCTCTGCTTCGTTCTGTGCTCCTCCCTCCCTCTCTCTCTCACACACACGCATACTCCCCCTCTCTCTCTCTCTCTCACACACACACATACTCCTCGCTCTCTCTCGCACAAACACGCATACTCCTCGCTCTCTCTCACACACACACGCATACTCCTCTCTCTCTCACACACACACACGCATACTCCCTCTCTCTCTCACACACACACGCACGCATACTCCCTCTCTCCCCCTCGCTCTCTCACACACACATACTCTCTCTCCTCCCCGCTCCTCGAGCCTTGTGCCGTTACCGTCACCCTTCAACTGGTCCTCTCTTCCTTCACCCTGATCTCCTCCAGCGGACATCACAGCAAGTGTGACGGCCATGGCGACGCACGTGAACCACACAGCAGTGGAGACGCAGGGCCTGCTGGACCACCGCTCGCTCCTTCACCCCCCTCACGCACCACCCCCTTCCCCACCTCCTCTCCCCACCCCCCCTGCATTTGCAGCAAACATCACATCGAACGTGACGGCCATGGCGAACCAGGTGAACCAGACGGCGGTGGAGATGCAGGGCCTGCTGGACCAGGGCTCCTTTTTCGTGAACACCTCCGTGCTGCTCATGTAAGCCGCGGGGTAGGCGGCCAAAGGGGCAAGGAGGCGTGGGGTGCGTGAGGGCAAGGCGGGGAGGGGTGCGCGGGGATCCGGGTACCAGGAGAGCTCCACTCACCCCGTCCTTCTCTAATACGTCTCTCCTGCCCTCACCTGCTCTTCTTCCTTCGCTCCTCATTCCTCTCAACCCCCCTTCCTCTCTCCCTGCCACTCCCTTTCCCTCCCTTCCCTCCTCCCTGCCTACGCCCCTCCCATGCACCCCATGCACGTGGTGTCTCGTCCCGGGCTGGCAGCTACCGCTTCATGTTCGGAGTGGGCATGACCATCGCCCTCCTGTGCGCCCTGGGATTCGGTCAGTGCTGCCCTGCCCGCTGTGCCGCTCGCATCCCTGCAACATGGGCACCACATGCCACACACACACACACGCGCGTCCTGGTTTCATCCATGCCTGCGCTGCGCTTATCCCTGTTCTTTTCCTCCTCCTTCCTCTGCACCCTCCCCTCATCCCATCCCCATCCACCCATCTCTCCCCCTCTCCTCTCGCCCCCCCCCCACCCTGTGCTCCACTGCGTGCGACCTGTGCTGCCTGCAGTCTTTGCCCTCCTTCGCATCGTGGTGGTAACGAATATGTAAGCCCGCCCATGCACCCATGCATTGTCACATCCACCCAGATATTACCCCATGCACCCACAGATTACCCCATGCACCCACAGATTACCCCATGCACCCATGCATCAACGTCTTTCTTTTGACCATTCCCTCCACATTCTCCCCTAACCCTAACCTCCCCTTTCCGTCCTCCCCCACTTCTCCCCCACAGCATCCTCTTCTTCCTGTGGTTCTCGGTCTTCTGGGCATGGATTGCCACCGGCATATTCTTCACCACATACATGTGAGCCCATGCTCTTCCCCCCCAGTCCTTCCACCCCTTCCTGCCACCATCATGCCATCAGTCCCCCCATGCTTCCCTTTCGCATGTGTGTCTATAAGCCTTCGCATCGCATCTATCTGCCTATTTCGGCCCACGCCATGCAATGCGTCAGCATGGCGCATGACAGCCCATCCAACTCTCTCCAACCCCACTCTTATGCCCCTCTCTCCGCTGCCCCTCTCTCCCGCCCCTCTCTCCGCTGCCCCTCTCTCCCGCCCCTACCATGCAGCGTGGAGGGCGATTCAGTGGCGGCGCTGCAGCAGGTGATGCTCAACCCATCGGTCAACAGCGCCATGAGCCGCTACCTGCCGTGCGCCAACCACAGCGACATGCAGAGCGTGCTCACCACCGCGCGCTCCGCCCTCTTCACCTCGCAGACCTTCATCAAATCCGCGCTCGAGGACGGATACCCTCAGGTGCGTGCTGCTGCCATGCCCATAGCTACGTGGTATTGCCCTGCTGCCATGCCTACTGCTGCGTCTGCTGTTTCTGTTTTTCTTGTTGTTCCAGCCCGTTACACTCTCTCACGCCTGCCCCACCAAGCACTCTCTCCTTCCCCCCTTTTTCACCCCTCCCCTTCTCTCACCCCCTTCTCCCCCCTTCCCTTCTCCCCCCGTCCCTTCTCCCCCCTTCCCTTCTCCCCCTTCCCTTCTCCCCCCTTCCCTTCTCCCCCCTTCCCTTCTCTCCCCTCCCCTTCTCCACCCTTCCCTTCTCCCCCCTCCCCTCCTCCCCTCCTCCCTCCTCCCCCCCTCCCCCCTCCCATTCTCCCCCCTCCCCTTCTCTCCCAGGTGCTGCAAGCAGCAGGAGCGTCGTCGGTGTGTGTGCCGTACGCCCCGCCCCAGTACACCCCGAACCCCTCCATCTGCGAACCTGGCTCGCTCACCCTCACTCAGCTCTCTAAGGTGCCCTGCCTGCCCTCCCTGCCCTCCTCGCCCTCCTCGCTCTGCCCGCCCTGCAGCTGTGCCCCTCTCCTGTTTTGCCTGTGCGTCTCTGCTCTCTGCCATTCTGCTGCTGGGTCAGCCTGGTGCACTGAATCTTGTGCTTTGCTTTGACTCAGTCGCTCGTTCTTGAGCAGTACCATGTTTCTTCCCGCATGCACCGGTGCCTGCCAAACTAGCTCCAGATTCGCACCATTTTCTCACCACATCTCATTCTCACCTCTTCCCCTTCTCACCTCCTAACCCCCCCGGAAACAGCATCCAAACCATCCTCCTCATCTCCCCTCCTCCGCCTCTCCTCCCTCCTCACCTCTCCTCCTCCCCCCCTCGCCCACTGCAGAAGCTGAATCAGTCCGGGGGCTCGGGTTTGCCCCCGGAGGTGGTGTCGGACCTGACAGCAGTGCTGGCGAATACGGAGCGCCTGGAGGGCACCCTGGACAGCGTGCAGACCATCCTCGACTGCGCATATATCAAGAACGTCGCACAGGTGGGGTTGGAATGTCGCACAGGTGGGGTTGGAACGTCGCACAGGTGGTGTTGGAACGTCGCCAAGTCATCAGCTGTTTTAAAGCACGAACAACGTACCCAGATTTTACAAGAGCCTTATCGTTCTTGTTGCCGCTTTCCTTTCTGTGTCTCTCTCTCCCTCTCTCCCTCTCTCTCCCTCTTTCTCTCCCTCTCTCTCTCTCCCTCTCTCTCTCTCCCTCTCTCTCTCTCTCTCTCTCTCTCTCTCTCTCTCTCTCTCTCTCTCTCTCTCTCTCTCTCTCTCTCTCTCTCTTTCCTTTCGTCCGCAGTTCATCATAGATCAGGCGTTCAAGCTGGAGAGCAACCTGCGCCTGGTGTGGGTGGGCTTCCTCGTGCTGGCCGTCGCCTGCATGCTCTTCTCCGGCGCCATGCCCACCTACGCCTTCCGTGCCTCGCGCCTCATGCCCGATGGGAAAGCCGATGGGTGAGAGACCAGGAACGCTCTTCTCTGGCACCATGCCATGCCCACCTACGCCTTCCGTGCCGCATGCCTCATGCGCGGTTGGCACGCTTCTAGAAAGACCGACGGATGAGAGAGAGCATGCCGGGTGAGAGAGCACATGCATGCATACATGTGTGTTTGTGTGTTTGTGTGCGTACTGCTGCTGGTGGTTTGGGTTTCCTCATCGTGGCCCTCGCCTGCATGCTCTTCCCAGCTCATGCGCCATGAGCCCGCCGCTCCCAGGCAGAGCCATGGGTGCGGGATGCCACGCACGCACGCTCTCTGTCCATGGATGCGAGACACCACGCACGCCCGCACGCACGCACGCTCCCCTCAGCTGCCATGCTCACACACACCTTTCACGCCGCACGCCTCGTGCGCCATGGACCTGCTGCGCCCGGGAAAAGGGACGCCGCGCATGCATGCATGTGTATGTCTGTGTGTTTGGTGGGCCAGCTTGTTGCACGGCTAGAGAACCGCATCTGGATGGTTTCATGATTAACACGGATTGTGACACCGGGTGGGAACAGAATTTAGGTGCTTCCACCGTTACTTCCTCCATCCATCTCCCCCTTCCGTGACTCCGTCAACTCTTCTGTTTGTTCCCACCTGCTGTCCTCCTCGTCCTCCCTTCCTCCTCACTGGAAGCTGCCCACTCTGTAACAGCTTAAAAGGCATCCCCCTCCCTCCGTGCCTCCCCTGCCACACCTTTTTTCAGCCTCTATGTGGCACAGCCCGTGCCGTACTAGTTTGATTGTCCGACCCTTCAAGAAAGGTTTCTCCGGTGGAAGAGTTGGATCTGTAAGCAGCTGCAGCGGACCAGAGACCCCTGAAAAGGGTAATAAGCAGAGCTGCCAAGTCAAGATGGCCAGAAGGGCGGTAGCAGAAACTTTTATTTTGTTGCTGGTGCCATTTTGCTTAGTTGCCTGCAGAGAGGGGTTGGTGTGGTTGCTTGCCAATTTCCACGGGTTTCTCTTTTCATAGAGCAGTGCAAAGGCTGTGAAAAATGCGCTTTTTGTCTTAAGGTTCACCATTCCCAGCTGCCTCCACCCAAGGCCTTGTCCCATCCTCTTCACCTCACAAAGCCTTGTTTAGCCACAAGTGCAATCTACATTTATTGAGCAATACGAAGCGCACATTTGCCATGCAAGAAGAAACACAAGAAACGGCAAGTTGACAAGGATACCAGCCAATCTTAGGCTGGATTCCTACGAAGTTGGATCCAATCCAACGCGCGTGGTACAGTGCAGTGCATTTGTCTAAAATGTCCAATCAGTGCGGTCCGGTTCGGCAGTGCACGAAAAGTAGATCCTGTCAAACATATTTGTGTATGTTTAGTAGACTACATAGGGGCTTGCAATAGAGAGTACAACCCACTAGCTATATACCCCTGTATATTCTCATTCTATTTCACATAACTCTGAGATGGTATTAGGAGTAGGTTAGGTCCCCCCCGCCCACCAGCGCTTCCGCCTTAGGTCCTAGCCTAGCGCCTAGCGCCTAGCCCCACGGGCCCCGCTGCCCCGTTGCCTTGCTGGTCCCACACAGGGCTGTCGTTATCAGGGTATTTTACCCTGATTCCCTGATTTCACAGGGTATTTTTTTGGCCAACCCTTAATTTTCAGGGTTGGGCTTTTTTTAACCCTAACCTCTTCAGGGTTGTATGTGTTGGAAATATCTCAAAGGACTTAAGCGTTTCTGAAGTATAACACTGCACTCGAGGAAGACTACAGGGGAGCACGCGAGTCAACGGAGGTTGCACGAGGGGGCGGACAAAGAATGCGAAAAGACTCGAAAGGTCGCAACTGGAGGTTACGACTGACCGTTACAACATCACGGATGGTAACCGAAGCGGCAATCGAGTCGCTGTGCGACTCGATAAACCGTTCCTGTAACTGTATTCTACAACTGCTTTCTTATCTTCTATATATTGCTGTATGCTTGTTTCTTTAATAAATCACTTGTTCTCACATACTAGTACAAGGGTTCAACCGTCTCAACTTCCGCTGCACTACTCAAAGTCTCAAGTCTTCACAGCTGGGACTTAGTCTCTGAAAAGATCCTAAGGGCTTTTTCTCAGCCCAATATGGTATGAGAGTTGGTCAGAGACCAAACTCCCAGCAACTGCGCTCCATCAACCTGCAACTCAACTCAATTCAACGACTTCATTGATCACAAGACATGGACAGCAAGGGCAAGAAAGTCTCTACGGGCTCACCCAGCGGCCAAGAAACTCAACACGGCAACTCTGGTCTGCACACCTCAGGACTGCAGACAGAGACCGGGACTGCTCAAGAAACAATGGGAAGAGTACCAGAGATGGTGACTCCATCTCCCTCTTCAAGCGTGGACCCCAACCTTATGGAAAGGTTCTTCAACTTCATGTCGCACTTCGACCAGCAGCAGCAGACAAGGACACCTGCGCATTCAACACAGAGCAATGGAGGAAACATGGGATTAGCGCCGATGAGCCTCGACAACTCATCGTTTGGGCGACACAATCAAGCGCCTACCTTTGCGCCTTATCACTCTTCACCGGGGACGTTCGAGTTCATGCCGCCCCGTGCCCAACCAACAGCAGCTGCATCACAACAAACACCAAACGAAATCTTAAGTCTCCAGGCGCAGTTTTCACACGTGATTAAACTGCAGACATCCTCACCGTTCAACGGACACGACTTCTTTACCTGGAGCTTCGAGTTCGAGCTGCTGATGGAGGCTGCGCACCTTCTGGGATACTTCAACGGGTCCCTGCCATTCCCAAGCAACGGCACTGGAAAGGAACAAGAAATCTTCACGTATCAGTCGCTGCTGGCGTATACGGTTCTCCTGAGAAACCTGTCACCACAAGAACAGCAGAGCATCAGAACATACAGGAGCTATGGAAACTCCGCGGAGCTCGCATGGCACCATCTCAAGTGCCTCTACCAAGCAAACGACAGCGTGACACAAAGCAGACTCATCAACAACTGACAACAATACAAATGAAGACCGGGGAAAAGGCGATGCAGTATATGAGCCGCTGCCAGACCCTCCGCGACCGCCTGCTTCGGTGCGGAGGAACAATCACTGAAGAAAGCTTCGTGACACTTGTCCTCGCCGGGCTCGGGCCAGAATGGAGAACCACACGATCGCTTCTTCGCGCCCACGGAAGGATTTCGGAGATGCACCTCTGCGCCGAGCTTCACGCTGAACAACAGGAGATGGACCTGTTTGAAGAAAGACAACCAAGGAAGCAGCAGCAGTTAGTCTTCTACACTCAACGAAGAAACGACAACACCTACAATCGACGCGGCAAGCAAGAACGCGACAACAGGGGATTTACCTTCGTGCCGCCGTTCTGCCACAACTGCCAGACTTCCGGGCACTCCAAGGTCAACTGCAACCGCCCTCGCGTTTACCGTCCAGCAGACCCACAAGTCGCTTCCACTCAAGCAAGTCCCCCTAGACGCTCTTCAACATCTGCACAACAGACACCAAACATTATCAATTGCATGGTACACATCGACAACTGCGCACCCGGCTCACCACCCACTTACGCGCCAGACGAAGAAGAGCTCCTGCCACCGCGCTCACAAGGCCTTCAAGTCAATCCAACATATGCTGCGGTCGCCAACGCCGAACCCACCGGGCGAAACACCTGGTTCTTGGACAGCTGCTGCGGGCAACACATGTGCTCTTCGGGACGATTCGTGCAACAGGAGAAACGCCTCAACCGCGACGTCGTCATCATCGTCGCCAACAACGAAAATCTGAAGACAAACAGACAAGGCGTGGTTCAGTTACAATCCATGGAGACAAACGTCATACTTCAGCTCAACAAAGTGCTCATTGTCGACAACCTGGGATACAACCTACTAAGCGTAAGCCAACTAATGGCCAAGGGGATTCACCTGGAGTGCGACTCCTACTCCAACGAGTTTCGGCTATACCACGGAAAGGGTGGCCTCTTCATCGGTCGTGCCCTCCTGAAATCCGGCATCTTCGTGTTGGACTTCGTCCCCGACCGCGGTACTGCCGACAGCGACGGCATCGTATCATTCGCAGCCTGGACACACCCGCCGGATCTTGATCCAGAATTCGACAGTGACGGCTTCTGGCACTCCAACACCATACCTGCAGCAGAAAGAACACGAGCATTAGCAGTCATCAGACAAGAAAGACAAGTACCCGCGAGTATCCCAACCAAACCATCACCTGCAGTAGCAGCAGCAGGACCCAGCCGAGTCCCACCACCGGCGATCCGAGGACCGCCAACCGAAGCAGACCAACTTATGCCCATCACACGAGAAGTTTGTCGAAGTCCCGCCACAGTCGTCGCGTTCTTCTCCAACGCCGACATATACCACCGCTCGCCGGGTCATCGCGCTTCCGACGACATCTGGCACCAACGCCTCGGGCATCCTGCAAACAGCACGATACTACAAACAATCCAAGTAGAGGTGTTAGAACGCAACGCCCTCCTAACGACGAGCGGCCAAGAACTTCGAAGACCACGAGCACGGTGCTTCACGTGCCCCGAAGCAGATCTTCCCCATCAGCCTTTTCCATCTCATCACAACCCAAGCGCACCTACCTACGCTCCGATGGAAAAAGTCTACAGCGATATTTTAAACATGCCTCGAGAAGACACCGAAGCCGACTTCAACTACGTCATCACGTTCATCGACGCAGCAACTAGATACGTCTGGCACTTCAATCTCAAGACGCGCGATCAAGCTTTCGACGCCTTCACAACGTGGCTTCCCATCGCCGAACGAGAATCAGGAACCAAGCTCAAGAGCTTCCAGTCAGACGGTGCACTGGAATACCAGTCACAACGCTTCAGGACCTATCTGGCGGAAAGAGGAATCAGACGCCTGGTGTCTCTGCCCTATGCTCACCAGCAGCAGGGGGTCGTAGAACGCATGAACCGGACCTTGCAGACGACGATGCGAAAACTGCTTCTGGGAATGAGGCTGACCACCACACTGTGGCCAGACGCGATAACACATGCAGTTCACCTGCACAACCTGCTGTCCTCGTCATCGCTTCCCAACAACGCATCACCGCACCTGTTGTGGACAAGAAAAAGGGGCAGCACAAAATTACTACGAGTTTTCGGCTGCATGGTACAGTACAGACCCCAGACAGCCCGAGCAGGACGCTTCACACAACGAGCTCGGTGGGGACTACACCTCGGCATCGCCAAACATTTTCACGCGTGGAAAATTCTCGACATACAAGACAAAAATACCGTGGCATCACGTGATGTTATCTTCTACGAGCGACTGACGCTGCACCATTACCTGGACAACATGGCCAACACACAAGACCCCACCGACGGCTTCTCCGGACTCCGTTCCTTCGCCGACCGTGCTGCCGAAGCTGACGCGGCAGAAGAAGACGTACCTGAAGCCTCGGAAGCTGCCGGACCACTCCCATTCTGTTCCGTACCTGTTCCACTCGACGAAGACAATCCTCTCGATAGCAACAACCTCGACACCTTTTACCACTTCGCTGACCAAGGTTACATTACACCCCACCCAGTCGACACAAATGTTTCAGAACGCATCGGTCCCAACTTCTTACCTGACCCAGAAGACGGTGACGAAGCAGCTTATTCCGGGAATGAAAATTCCCCTCGACACACACCCACAGGACTGCAGATTTTAGGCCTCTGGGTCTCCGTCCAGCATCCGCCGCCGCCTTCACCGCGAAAGCCTTCGACCCTGTCGCAGGCTCTGGGGGGGGAATATAAGGCGAAATGGAAGGAAGCGATGGAAAAGGAGTTAAAGGCTCTGCAAGACCGGAAAACATGGAAACTGGTACCTGCAACAAGCATCAACGGGAAAAACGTCCTCTCGGGGAAATGGGTGTACCGCATTAAGACCAACTCAGACGGCTCCATCGAACGATTCAAAGCTCGATGGGTCGTACGAGGGTTCGATCAACGATACGGGACCGACTACACAGAAACCTTCGCTCCAGTCTCCCGTCACACCTCATTACGCATCCTACTCGCCGTCGCGGCCACGAAGACATTACCACTACGCCAAATCGACGTCGCGAATGCGTTCCTATACGCACCTGTGGACGCCGAGATTTTCGTCGAACAACCCCACGGATTCATCAACGACCCCACGAAAGTATGCCAACTGACAAAATCCTTATACGGGATCAAGCAAGCCCCGCGGCTCTTGCAGCAGCATCTCCACGGCCGTCTCGCAAAAATCGGATTCCTACAGCTGCCGCATGACCAAGGAATGTACCGACTGCAGCAGGGAAGAGAGTATATCCTACTCATCGTCTACGTCGACGACCTGCTCTACATCGGCTCCACTACCGACATCGCCACCTGGTTCGAACGGGAGCTGAAAGAAGACTTAACACTCACGGTGTCCGACGAAGTGACCCAGTACCTAGGACTGAATGTCGACGAAAACGACACGGCGTTCTACCTACACGCTGGAAAGTACTCAGGCACCGTCGCGAAGAAATTCGGTTTAACACCGACTACTGTCCCAACCCCCTACCACTACGGGAACAACAACAGCACCTTCGCAAAACTCCCCGCGAAGCAAATCCAGGAGTATCAACAGAAGCTCGGCTGCCTACTATTCGCAGCAGTAACCTGCCGACCCGACCTGTCCTATAGTGCGAGTCAACTGGCGGCGCATCTGAAGCAACCGGAACAGGAAGATCTTGAGGAGCTCAACCGGGCACTACTCTACTTTGTCTCCACGCCGACGATCGGGCTTACCTACAGCAAAGCGACAACACCGTCCGTACGACTACTCGGATACGTCGACGCCGACCACGCGGGAGATAGGGAAAATCGACGATCTAGGACGGGCTACATCTACCGACTAGAACCCATCGGAACTATCTCCTGGCAGTCGAGCAAGCAGGAGTTAATCGCACTATCCTCGGCTGAAGCAGAGTATATCGCCCTTTGTACTGCGACCAAGGAAGGACTCTACCTGCGGGAGTTACTCGAGGAAGCGAAGATCGCGACCCTGCCTGCCTTCTCACTCCTCTGCGACAACCAATCTGCGATCAAAATCGCGAACAAGGACGGCTTCGCCAACCGAACCAAGCACATCGCCCTGCGGTACTTCTTCGTCAAGGATGAAATCGCGAAGGGGAGACTTCAACTCAGTTACTGCCCGACGACAGAAATGGCCGCAGATTATCTGACGAAGAAATTGGCGAAAGCAAAATTCGACTACTGCATGCTCCTGACCGGGCAAACAAACGTCACCGGATCTGAACACGCCAGCACTCCAGAAACGAAGGGGAGTGTTGGAAATATCTCAAAGGACTTAAGCGTTTCTGAAGTATAACACTGCACTCGAGGAAGACTACAGGGGAGCACGCGAGTCAACGGAGGTTGCACGAGGGGGCGGACAAAGAATGCGAAAAGACTCGAAAGGTCGCGACTGGAGGTTACGACTGACCGTTACAACATCACGGATGGTAACCGAAGCGGCAATCGAGTCGCTGTGCGACTCGATAAACCGTTCCTGTAACTGTATTCTACAACTGCTTTCTTATCTTCTATATATTGCTGTATGCTTGTTTCTTTAATAAATCACTTGTTCTCACATACTAGTACAAGGGTTCAACCGTCTCAACTTCCGCTGCACTACTCAAAGTCTCAAGTCTTCACAGCTGGGACTTAGTCTCTGAAAAGATCCTAAGGGCTTTTTCTCAGCCCAATAGTATGTCTATGAACACTTAGAATTTCAGGGTTTGCGTTATCCAAAAACTGAGTTTTCAGGGAGTAACGCGTACGAACCCTGAATGCGACATCCATGCGGACCCTGAGTTTCGGCGAAATGACCCCCTTACGCGTGACGGGTCCCAGTCCATTGAATACGCCTAGCATGCGTCACGTGGAGAATCTGCACTTGGCAACATTCCCACCGTGTACACGCAGTATGTTGCCATTGCAGCAACATTTCCAACCGTTAAATATGGGAAGGTGCACTCCGTCATGCCCCAGCCTGGCATTCGTGACTCAGCACGCAGCAGACAAGGACAGAATATGCTGAGCGCTGCAATGTCAGCCTTTGTATGACATCACAGCGCCAATCATCTCTGTGCAGACGATGCCAGCGCAGGTGCGTCCCGCCGTTGACGGTATCGCCATGGCGATGCGGGATCTTGGATGGGTTATGCACCGTTCATGAAAATCGAAATCTGGGGTTTCTTGGTCCCCTTCCCATCTTCTTCACCAGCTTCTCCACCAACCCAGTTTCCTCCTCTTCACGTCGCAGATACGAGATGCTCCATTCGTGTTTCTCGTCCACTTACGTCGCGTCGATTTCTCGTTTCGATCGTATCCGCCGCTACTAGCCATGGCGGATGTAGGAGAGTCTGGTGAGTCTCCCGCTGCCGATAATGGTTCTGGACTAGGTAGGGACCCCCCCGTGGAGGTCCGTCGATCCGCTCTAGACATCTTGCGGTCTCCCACCGCAGTCGTTACACCATCACAACCCGTATCTACTCCCGCTCCCTATGTACCTCCGCCCGCTGTCGCTTCATCTAGCCGGGGCCCTTGGGTTCCGGACTGCGAGACAGCCACGACCGGCCGTTACACGGTCGAGTATGCTTCCATGATTTCATCTGGGAAAAAGGCACGCATCGGGAAGTACACCCAAAGCACGATAGTCCTCGGCGGGAAGCTACGTCGACCGTCGCCGCCTCGCACGTCGCCTGAACATCAGGCCCCTGCTATTCCAGAACCCGAGCCGCCGAAGCTCTCAAAGAAAGAACTCATCGAGCAGAAGTATCTCATGGCTGAGCACAAGTATAAGACCAGCTGGCTTCCATTTTTCCCTTGGCCTCTGCTAACGAAAACGAAAGACAGTTACCCTGCGTTGAAGTGCAGTGTGTGCAAGGCTTTCGGCAAAGAGATAACACCGTACTCCAACGGCCGCGACGGGGCACGTGACCTGCAGACGCAAGCGATGCGGTAGTAGGAGACCCCGGACATTCCGCTGCAGTCTTACGGAGGCTACCTGAGACGGTAATGCACTGATTCGAAGTACACCATATCCTTCATTTTTTTAATAGTTCTAACAAACACCATGTTGCTACTTCTGCTACTACAGGTATGGCTTCTGTCAGCTCGTCAACAGCTTGGCATCCTACCTGCAGCGCCGACAAATGCAACACATTCTCGCCTCACCCTACCTTGGCATCAGCTGCGACGAGAGCACTGATCGTACTCGCGGTAAACATTTGATTGTTTATCTAACCTTCTTGCGTGCGCATCGTGTTGTCACAGAGTTTTTTGCTCTCTTGACTGTCAAAAAGTGCGACGCCGCGTCTCTCCTCGCCGTTCTTTTGGCTCACTTGTGAGCAACTGGCATCGACCTCTCCCGAATCACCGGCATGAGCACCGACGGCGCCTCTGTCATGGTCGGCCGAGACAATGGTCTCGTCGCCCGACTTCGCGAGCACATCCCCCATCTCGTCTCTTTGCATTGCATCGCGCACAGGTTTAACTGCTTGTCATTTCAGTTGCTTAGGTTTCCTACAACTGCTTGACTAAAATTCCTTTGTGTGCACCATGCAGGGAAGCCTTGGCGGTGAAGGACGCCACCACTGCTTCTCCAGACTTCGAGATGGTCGACCTTGTGATTCGAACTCTGGCCGATCTTCTGGGACGTTCATGTGTCTGGAGTCAACGCTTCAAGTACCTGCAGCGGGCAATACACAACACCAACCTTGAAGTGCAAGGAATTCACACCGTGCGCTGGCTTTCAAGGGGTGAGGCTGTACGGCACCTCTGTAAGGTCGTTGGCACCGCTATTATTCTGTTTCATGAGTACGGGCATGAGCTGTATGAAGTCGTCATCTGTTACAAGTTCCAGTTCTGTCTTTTTTTCCTGGCGGACGTGCTCGGAGTGATGAATGATCTCAACCTGAAATTCCAGAAGAGGGAGGTGAGCTTCTACCACTGTGCATGTTGTAGTAATTGTACCATGCATGCATGTTTGGAATCACCCTCTGAGTCCACTCCCTTGTCTGTCAGTTCCACCAGGTCGATGCCATCGAAGTGACGAAGGACATCGATGAGGCGACAGGGGACCTCCGCCACCGCTACCTGGAGTGCGGAGAGGTGTTCGGTGGGGGGGTCGAAGGCACGTGGCTTTCGGCTTTCTTGGCTGTCTACGGGCACGGAAGGAACAAACGCGTAAAGGTGCGGGGCATCGACAAGGACGGCAGCCCAGTCACGCACACCTACACCATGCACGAGAAGCAGATCGACGGGCATGCCTTCCGCAGCAAGTACCCCGATTGCGAGCGGCTCTGCGCGCAGTTCGCGAAGGACACGACAAGCTTCCTGAAGACGAGGATGCTGGACCTCAACAATCTCGGCCCGACGAAGCTCTTCTGCGTATCGAAGTGGCCCCGGATGAAGCAGCAGAGAGAGAAGAAGCTGAAGGAGTACCTACAAGGCTGCAGTGCCTTTTTCGACAACAGGCTGACATGCTTTTCCTTGCAAGCTGCGCAGAAGGAGCTGGTTACGTGGGCGCCACTGATGCTGAGCTACCATGCCGACGAGGGATTCCATCAAGGACTGACGAACTACCTCGGCTCGACGGAGTCGACCTTGTGAGAGACTGCTGTTCGAAGGACGTTTGTTGCATATTTTCTTGCCGGTTCTAATCTTCCCATTGGAAGTTGTTGTTTATCGCTTGTTGACTAGTTGCACTAATGCACTGGTCTTGTTCTTTGCACTCTGTTCCCTCAACCCTTTTGGCAGGCGTTGGCCCAACCTCATGCGCTTGTGGCAGGCGTGCGCTGTCGTGCCACTTAGCACAGTGGAGTGTGAACGAGGCTTCTCGCGGCAGAACGTCATCAAGTCATGGGTGCGGGGCGCGTTTGTGCAATGCGCGCCTGAGCGAGCTGATGGTCATTTCCCTGCTGCAGTATGAGATTGACTAGGACGAGGCCCTTGAGTGTTGGCGCGAGAAGCTGAGGCGCCCTGCTAAATCTGTTCTGTTTGCCTCAGTGGAGAGGAAGCGTAAGGCCAAGGCGATTGAGGGGGCAGAAGGGAGGGTGGAGGAGGAGGCAATCCCCGACTACATGGGGGATTGGGCAGAGGATGAGGGAGAGGAGGGGGTAGAGGGGGGAGAGGCTCCTCCTGAAGTGGAAGACAACCCGTTTCTGTCCGATGACGAGGCAGAGGACGATGTGAACATGGATGGCCCACAATTTTAGTTAACGGTAGCTAGTGGCGTGGAATCTTGTAAAGTATAGACTAGATAGAGGACTTAACTGAATTTGTAGACTGGCGTAGTGGTGTTTTTGCTAAACTACTAGCTGTACAATCCTAACGTTCTCTTAACTGATTTTTTGCAAGTGCGAAGCAACCCTGTTTGTGGCTAGCCAACCCTAGAGGTTTCAGGGTTGCATGTTCCAGAACACTGAGAAATTAGGGAAGCCAAAATTTCAACACAAGGCCCTCAGGGTAATTTTTTTTTCCCATTCGACAGCTCAGGGTGCTTTTTTTTGAAACGTCAGCCCTGGTCCCACGTCCTCGTTCCCTAGCACCTAGGCGCCCGTGGCCCCGCAGCCCCATCACCCAGCGCCTAGCCGCCCCGCTGGCCCCGCGGCCCCGTCAGCTAGCGCCTAGGCCGCGGCCCTGTTGCCCCTCCACCGAGCGCCTAGCCGCCTCGCGTCCCCATCACCTAGCGCCCAGCCGCCCGTGGCCCTGCCGCCCCGTGGCCTAGCCGCCCCGTCGCCCAGCCGCCCCGTCGCCTAGCTGCCCTGTGGCCTAGCCGCCACGTCGCCTAGCTGCCCCGTCGCCTAGCCGCCCCGTGGCCATGTAGCCCAGCTGCCCCTCGGCCTCGTGGTCCAGCCGCCCCGCGGCCCCGTCGCCCCGCTGCTCCGCGGCTCCGTCGCCCAGCCGCCTCGTGACCCCTCGCTCCGCTTCTCCGCGGCCCCGTCGCCAAGCCGCCCCGCGGCCCCGTCGCCCAGCCGCCCCGCGGCCCTGTCGCCCAGCCGCTCCGCGGCCCCGTCGCCCAGCCGCCCCGCGACCCGTCGCCCCGCTGTTCCGCGGCCCTGTCGCCCAGCCGCCCCGCGGCCTCGTTGCCCGGCCACCCCGCGGCCCCGTCTCCCAGCGGCTCTGCCGCCGTGTTCCCCTATCCCCGCCCGCTTCACCAGCCCTCTCCACCGTCCTGCACCGCGCCCCACCGTGCTGCACCGCTTAGCACCACACTACACCGTGCCCCACCTCACTGCACCGCACTGCACCATGCCCCACCGCACTGCACCGCTCTACATCGTGTGGCACTGCACTTCACGGCGCCCCTCCACACACCATCACACTGCACCGTACAGCACTCCTCCCCACTGCTCCTCGTCACTCCTTCACTGCCTGTTCGCGGCTGCAGCGGCCTTCATGGCGGACTCGGTGCTGAGCTTTGATGCGGAGGGTCAGCCGATTGAGTACGACTCATTGCTCGTCGACCTCCGCCGTCACCTCATTGGTCAACGGCAGGACGACCACTCCTTGGTCGTCCACATTGACGGTACGCTCCCCTGCCCCGACCCCCCTGTTGCTCTCCCCGCTGACCCCACGTCTGCTGACCGTGAGTCCGCCGCCGCTGCTGCCCTTGCCCGTGCTGTCTGGCTGTCGCGTAAAGCTATCGATCAGCTCGCGATTAGCCATGCCCCCCCCCTGTCTGAGCGCCCCCGCTTTAAGTTGGTCACGATTGCGCAAAAGTTCCTAGAGGCTGTTGTCGAGCGTTATTCCACCCCGTCCTCTGCCTTTGCTGGCCGCCTGATCCTT
The DNA here is from genome assembly GCA_027943415.1 of Closterium sp. NIES-67. Taxonomy (NCBI): domain Eukaryota; kingdom Viridiplantae; phylum Streptophyta; class Zygnematophyceae; order Desmidiales; family Closteriaceae; genus Closterium; species Closterium sp. NIES-67. Next base: position 33,589 of record BQMB01001915.1, read on the forward strand.
CCCCTGCTCTTCACTGACCTCGCGTACTTCCGCACTGTCGCTGACCTGGCCACGCACCTGCGCACGCTCGACGCTAGCTGACGCGCTGCCTGCACTGAGGCCCAACTTCGTGTGTTCCAGCCCCCTATCTGCTCTACCCTTTACCTGCATGCTACCCGCCTCCCCGACCGCCTTGCCACTACCCGCGACCACTTTCTGAGTCAGCACCCCGCTGACCTCAATCTTGTAACAAATAGAGTTGAAATGATTAATTAGGAAAACAGCCCAAGGCTCTATAAGTACATGGCAAGGTGAGAGTGAATGGATGAAGGGGGAATTGGAGGGAATCCCCATTGGGATCTCCGGAATCTCCAATTGGGTAATTGGAGATTGGGGGGATCACAATTGGGTGAGGTTGGGATTTGTGAGTACACCCCAACCCACTAGAACATTCACAACCTTAACTAGGATATAAAAGTACAAATACAAAAGTGGTATTTGCAGTCTATTTTTAACACACCCCCATAGACTGCAAACCCGGTCAAGGAGCACATAGCCCCATGGAACGGAGAAGGCGATGGTGGTCAGCCTTGCCGAGAGCCTTGGTAAAGAGGTCGGCGAGGTTACAATCTGAGGCGATGTACCGTACCGTCAGCTGGTCACTCTGAACAAGATCTCGGACGAAGAAATGACGAAGTTCGATGTGCTTGGTGCGAGAGTGGAACACAGGATCCTTGGTGAGATGAATGGCACTCTGGTTGTCACACCACAGGGTGGGCGACTGCTGGGGGTAGCCTAACTTAGCGAGGAGAAAGGAGAGCCAGCGTGCCTCTTGAGCAGCCATTGTGCCCGCGTAGAGCTCGGCCTCGCAGGACGACAGGGAGACTGCAGAGGACCGAGTGGAGCGCCAGCTGATGACTCCGCTACTAAGGGTGAAGCAGTACCCTTGGGAGGAGCGTCTGTCAGTCTGGTCATCGGCCCATGAGGAGTCTGTGTATCCCTCGAGCTTGACTGGAGAGGTACCACCAAGAGTGAGGATGTGAGACTTGGTGGCTTGTAGATAGCGGAGGACCCTCTTGGCTGTAGACCAATGCGAGGCAGTGTAGCGTCTAGGGGAGACGTACCGAGAGAGGACACTATCCGGGTAAGCCAAGTCTGGTCGAGTGCACATCATGGCATACATGAGTGAACCGACTAGCTCAGGGTACGGGTCCTTGCAGGCGTCAGGAGAAGGAACTGGAGGGGCCGTGAGCTGATGCTGTAGTGGGAGTGGAGTGGAGACAGAGTTACTGGAGTCCATGTCGAACCGCTTGAGAAGGTTGTCGATGTAGGACTCCTGGGAGAGGGTGATCGTGCAAGCCTGGCGGTCACGAGTGATCTCCATCCCCAGGTAGTTATTGAGGTCACCAAGATCCTTCATGAGAAGGGCGGAGCTGAGAGCAGACTGGACAGCTGCCATGTCGGCTGGATCTCTAGCGGCTAGAATGAAGTCGTCGACGTAGACGAGGATGTAGAAGGGCTCGGAGGAGTGACGAACGAAGAGACTGGAATCTGAGGCAGAGGGATGGAAGTCAAGTGCGAGGAGGACTTCCTTCACCTTGTTGTGCCACTCACAAGGAGCCTGCTTGAGGCCATACACTGGGCGCTTCAGCTTCCACACTGTGTTGGCAGGGTAAGTGCCAGGAAACCCCGGTGGGCGTTCCATGTGAACATCCTCCTTGAGCTGGCCTTGGAGAAAGGCGGAGGAGGCGTCCATGGACTTGATCTCGAAGTTGCCGTGAGCGGCTATATCAAGAAGAGCGCGCACAGTCGGGAGCTTGGCCGTGGGCGAGAATGTTTCGAAGAAGTCGAGATACTCCTTCTGGGTGAAACCCTTCGCCACGTATCGTGCCTTGAACAGTGGAGCTTCGCCTGGGAGTTGTTTGACTCGGAAGATCCATTTTCCGCCGACGATGTTGACACCGGAAGGGGGAACAACATCGTCAAAACTGTTGTTGCGAATGAACGCCTCGTTCTCCACATCCATTGCTGCCTTCCACTCCTTCTTATAAGGCCCCGAGAGAGCTTCCTCTTTTGTGCGAGGAGTCAGAATGGTCGGGTTCTCGGTGAAGTTGAGGGAAGGGCAGTCAGTAATGTCCGGGAAGACGTGAGAGAGAAATTGGCAGACCGCGTGAAGGTCAAACAGCTTCTCATGCCTGTCCTCTAGAAGTGCACGGGGGAGAATACGGATGGAGGGGACATCACCCCCGGCAGGAGGAGGCGGGGTGACCGAACACCGGATGGAGAAGGTGGCTGGTCCCCAGGCGAGAGGCGGAGCCGATCCCTTGGAACGAGTGCGGCTAGAGACCGGAGACGAAGGCGGCTGCGGTGGGACCGGAGGGACTGGGCGCCTCCGATAGGAGACTGGTGAGCCGGGCTCGACGCGCGGGGAAGGCGGAGCAGGAGGAGGTGCCGCTGCGGAGGATACTGGGGAGGCCGGGTGAGACACGCCGGACGGAGAAGGGCCCGGAGAAGGGGCAGCGGCCGGAGGTGGGGCATCGAAGTCTGCCCAAACAAGCGTCGGGGGAGGTGGAGGAGGCTCGCCCGTGGTCGCAGAGTGGAATGGGCGTGTCTCATCGAAGACGACATCACGGCTGCGAATCAGCTGTCTGGTGATTGGGTTGAGGAATAAGTAGTCTGGGGAGTCGGAGTTGTGCCCCAGGTACATGCAGGTCTGGGTTTTGGGACCAAGCTTGCCACCTTGCTTCCTGCACGTGTGGGGGCTTAGCAACACATACGCGGTACACCCCCAGACGCGTAGAGAGCGGACGGAAGGCGTGACCCCAAGCCAGAGAGCGGTAGGTGTGGTGTCGGGCCGGTGGGGATGCGGATAAAGATTGTAGAGGAGTGCCGCATGGAAGAGGGCATATCCCCAGAGTGACCGTGGTGCGTTGGCGTGACTGAGGAGGCAGCGAGCGATCTGAACCAAGGTGTGGTTGCGGCTCTCTGCAATGCCGTTCTGCTGCGGGCTTTCGGGGAGCGTGAAGGTTTGCCGAATCCCTTGGGCCGCACAGAAGTTATCGAGTTTGCCATTGCGAAATTCTCCCCCGCCATCAGAATGGAGGCACTTCAGAGGAGTGCCGAACGTGACTTGAGCCTGGCGCACCCACGCCATGATGACATCAGGTGCCTCCGCCTTGGTATGCAGGAGGTGCACAGAAACATACCGCGAGTGGTCATCGACTAGTGTAAGAAAGTACCGATGACCGCCTCGGGATGCGACTGGAGCTGGGCCCCAGACATCCATGTGCACTAGGTCCAGCGGAGCAGCTGCGACGGATGGGGAGGAAGGGTGCGGCTGCTGCCTGAGCTTGCTCTTGGTGCAGTCCAGGCAGGTGGGTGCAGGTGAGTCTGTTGGTGGAGGAAGCGCCGACGGGAGGCCAAGAAGAAGTTTCTTGGAAGCAATGTCGGCAAGGGTACGGAAGTTGGGGTGACCCAAGCGATGGTGGTAGAGGATGGTTGGGTTGGCGAAGCTGCGACACGAACACGGAGTGGTGCTGGCAGCTTGCGCTTGGGAGAGGGCGGCGAGAGGTACAGGTGAACGCAGCGTGTAGAGCTTGCTACTGTTGAGTGTGAAGCGTGCTAGGAGCTTGTTGGACTTAGGGTCGAAGAGGTCACAGTGATCCGAGTGTGCTGGGAAGATCGTGGTGACGCCTGCCCGTTGGAGCTCGTGTTGGGCCACGAGATTGTGGCGTAGTGTGGGAACACACATGCAAGTCACACTGCCCGAAGGAAAAGCTGGGCACGGAACTGTGGAGGAGTCCTTGGCGTGTGTTGCGAAACTGGAGTCTGCTCCTAGTAGACGGATTGGTGTCTCGTATGGCTTGAAGGAGTGTTGTTCCTTGAGAACCGTGTGAGTGGCCCCACTGTCGAGGGTGAACTCTATTGTGGCTGAGGTGCTTTGTGAGCCAGGATACTGCGAAATTGTCTCATTAATCATGGCAGTGCCAGGGAACAACATGTTGAGGCGCACATCAGCAGGTGCAGCCACAGCAGCCTACACGGATTCCTGCGCTTCGACTTGATTGACTTGGCGAGGAGCACGATTGACCATCCAGCTTGGCGGCTTGGAGGCGGTCCCATTGACGGCATACCACTCGTCATCGTTCTTCTTAAAGCAGGAGGCAAGGCCGTGGTTGGTGCCGCCACACACCTGGCCAGCACGAGGGCCGCGCTTGATGACGTAGGGACACGGGGGGAAGCGGTTGCGCTGGAATGGCACCGAAGCGGCATAGGCTTGAGGCAGGGGAGCGCGGATTGCATTGGCCTTGGCTTGAGCGCTGTTGTCCTTTTCGGCAGAAAGGAGCGCGGATGAGACCTTGGCAAATGTGAGGTCTGCAGGAGCAAGGCCCAAGAGCATCTTGCGTGTGACTTCGTATGCCGGAGTGAGGCCGACTAGGAGAGCGGCTGCAGGGGCTTGCTCGGGGAAGACTATCCCCAACTGTTTGAGTTCACCATGAATGGACTGCACCTTGGTGACATAGTCCGCCATGCCTGGCGAGTCCTCGAGCCGCACTTGGAACATGCTGGGGATGAGTATAGCAACTCCCACTGCAGTCTTGTTCAGGAAGCGATCCTCGAGGTAAAGCCAAATGGCGTTGGCAGACGGGTAGTTGTGGTAGGTTTCGACGAGTTCGGGAGGAGTGGTGCCCATAAAGACACTAATGACCGCACCATCGGCCTTCTCCCAATTCTTGTACTTGAGCAGTGCAGCAGCATAAACTGCTTCGGCGGCAGCATTAGCTGGATCGGCGGACCTCTCGGGTTTAGGAGGCTCTTTGCCGTCACCGATGTTGAGAAGGACGTCGGTGAGCTCGAGCCCCTTCACCTCGCGACTGAGGAGGTGCTTGTCGACACCATAGCGCCAAGCCTTGTAGTTGGAGCATGTGCAGTCCGGCTCGAGACGAAGGAGCGGGATCGGGTTGGCGAGTGAAGTGGTTGAGTAAGCCATTGTCGGTGTGCAGCGCGGCACTTTTGGAAATTGGTCGACGAGAATTGCTGAAAATCACTCTGACGGCTGTATCAAAATGCCGCTAAGTAGGAAATGGCATCGGCGAAAATTCGTTAAAACGCCGACTTGAAACTGAATCTGAGCCTATGTCTAACCCCGGACCCACACACCCCCCCACACACCCCCAAGCCCTGTCCCGCAGCTACACAGCTCCGCAACCAGCTCCGCAACCAGCTCCGCTCCGCTTCAACCTGTGTACCTGCTCTTGATTTGACGCGAGACGTTCGTGGAGGCGATTTCGCGAGGGGAGTTCGCCTATTCTGGCAGGGTCTGAGGGGAAACTCGAGAACGAGTTTTAAGAGATGGTCGAAATTGAGATTCGACCAAGGAGAACCGAGGAGGAAATCGACGATGAGAAGCGTGAAAGCTTCAAAGATGAGAGATTCAACGAGGTCGAGCGCGAAGGCGGTCGACGATGAGAGGCGCGACTGCAGAGTGGAGCACGTCGAAATTCCGACGACTCGAAACGAATGTCGCGACGATGAAGTGCGCATAGCGCGGGCACGTTCAGATTAGGACCTTGATCCGCGTGTGCGCATAGGTCGCTCTGATACCATGTAACAAATAGAGTTGAAATGATTAATTAGGAAAGGAGCCCAAGGCTCTATAAGTACATGGCAAGGTGAGAGTGAATGGATGAAGGGGGAATTGGAGGGAATCCCCATTGGGATCTTCGGAATCTCCAATTGGGTAATTGGAGATTGGGGGGATCACAATTGGGTGAGGTTGGGATTTGTGAGTACACCCCAACCCACTAGAACATTCACAACCTTAACTAGGATATAAAAGTACAAATACAAAAGTGGTATTTGCAGTCTATTTCTAACAAACCTCACTGACTTTGTCGACACCCTGTCTGCCATAGAGACCCGTCAGCGCTCTATCGCCCAGTATAGCGGTACTGCGCTGGTCCCTATCTTTCAGGGTTGTGCCCTTGCTCAGTGCACTTACTCTGACGGTTCTGCGGCTATCGCTGAGACAGCCCCTGCTGCTGAGACCGCTGCCGCCGTGGCCGCAGCGTAGTCCCGTTATGGTAAAGCCCGCCGCCCCAATTTTGGGCGTGGCGATGGTAGTGGAGGAGGGGGTGGAGGTGGTGGTGGTGGTTGTGGTTCATCCGCTGGCGGTAGTACCGACGAGGGGGCTGGGGCTAGTGCCTTGGAGCAGCAGACGCCACAGCTTGACCAGCAGCAGCAGCAGCAGCAGCAGTCGCAGCGGAGGGTCGGCCGCCATCCGCCTGGGTGGCCTTGTGCTGGTGGTGGTGGTGGTGGTCGCGGTGGTCGTGCGCGTAGCTCGTCATCAGGTGGTGGTGCGAGTGATGGGTGCTGCCAGTACAAGCTCCAGACCAGTCCTTGCCGCGGCCTTGTATGTGGTAAAACCAGTCATACCCCCACTCGCTGTTTCAGTCGCATAAACGACCTTTTTCGTCACTGCTTCGGCCCCACGCCGGACCTCCTCGACTGGCACAGACTGCTCCACCATGGTTTTAGGATCTTTGATATGGACATGGATGAGATTAGTTCTGCTTTGTATGTGCTGTATGTCGATGAATCTAGTGTGACTGGTTCCTATTACCAAGTGTTGCCTAGTGTAGGTGTGCCCAGTGTGCCTAGTGTAGGCTCCCTTGCTACGCCAGGTGTAGAACCCTTTGCTTTGTTTAGCCTTGGCTCCACCCTAGCTCCTCCGCCTCCAGCCTCCACTGCCCCGGTCTCCTTCACTCTCGACTCTGGCGCGTCTCGGTGTTTCATTTGGGACCACACTACGCTTACGCCGCTTGCCGTCCCTGCCGCAGTTGCCCTTGCAGACCCTTCCTCAGGTCCGGTAGTCACCCGTAGTTCCACCACTCTCCCCTGTTCGGCAGTTCCTTCGGCCTCTCTTACAGGCCTGCACATCCCCTCGTTCTCTCGAAATCTAGTTGGTGTCGGCTGTCTTCAGGACCTTGGCGTCACCACTACGTTCCCTGGGCACGCGAGGTACACTGTCTGTACCGAGAATGCCACTAGTGCCCCCCCCACCACGTTCCCCCAGGACTCGGTGTCTGGCCTGTTCACGCTGGACACCGCGTTCCCCCCGGTTGGGACGCCCCCCCAGGTGGCAGCGTCTACCCAGGTTGCTGCGGCTTGTTCGTGTTGGTCGCTTATTCACCCGTCGCTTTTGTGGCGCCACCGCCTAGGTCACCCCGCCCTTACAAGCCTCTGTTACATGTCTCAGCACGGTCTTGTCTTAGGTCTCTCTGCGTCATTCACTGCGCTCCCCCCCTCGGCAGCGCCTCCGTGCACCCCTTGCGTCATGGGCCGGCTCCGCCATGCCCCTCACTCCTCCAGGTTCCCCCCCATTACAGCACCATTGCAGACCCTGCACATGGACGTCTGGGGCCCCGCCCCCGTCCATGGGCCACGTCGTGAGCGTTACTGTACTTCCTGGTGCTTGTCGACGACAACACTCGCTACACCAACATGTTTCCCGTGGAGCGGAAGGCTGACGTGCCCGACGTTCTTATCCCATGGCTTGTCTCTGCGCGTGTGCACCGAGGTCTCCCTGTGTTGTGTCTTCACTCCGACCGTGGTGGCGAGTTCGCCTCTGGCTGCCTTGGTCACTTCTATAGTGTGGAGGGCATCATCCAGACGTACACCTTGCACCCCATTTTATGTGGCCGTTCGCCGTTGGCTACGGCGTCCAACAGGTTAACCTGTGGCCGCACCCTCAGCGGCCGCAGGTTTCACCGACTCTCCTTTGGACCGGGTCTCCTGGTGACGCGTCTGTGTTCCACGTCTGGGGCTGCCTTTCTCACGTTCATGCCTCGGCACGGACAAGCTCACTGCCTGCACCGTCCCCGGCGTCTTCTTAGGTTTCCTCCTTGACTCGTCTGACTGGCACTTCCACCACTCGCTGTCTCACCGTTTCTTTCACTCTCGTGACATTACCTTTGACGATTCCGTCTCCTTCTACCACTGCTTTCCACACCGTGGTCCCCCAGTCACCCCCCCCAGTTCCTAGTTCCCCCCCCTCCCTCGGTCGCCCCTGTTCCCCCCCTCCCCGCCCCTTCCCGTTTGGTGTGTCTCACGTCAACCCCCTCCTGTCAGTTGTCCCTGCCGAGGGGTCTGCTGACTCTCGCGGCTCGGCGGAGTCCCTTCCCCCGCCTGTCCCCGCCCCGGTCTCTCCTCCCCTGTCGCCGCCGTTGCTGTCACAGCCGCATCCGCAGCCGCCTCCGTAGCTGCCGTCGCCGCCGCAGCCGCAGCCGCCGTCGTCACCGCCGCTGGGGTTTGTGCGTACTGGGGGTGCTGGGGAGTGTGCTAGAGCGGGTACTGGAGCGAGTTCCCATTCTGGGGGTGCTGGCGTGGGGCTTCCCGGAGGGAGCCGTGGTCTTGCTGGAGGTTCAGGTGTTGGCGTATGGCAGCAGTCATCGCAGTCACCGTCGGTATCTGCTCTTCGCCACCTCGGCCTTCCTTCTCCTGACCGCTCGCCGGTGCCTCCTCAGTCGTCGCCGCCTCCTCCTCTGCAGGGCTATGGCCCTGTGTTTCCTCCTGTGGACTCTTCTCCGGCTCGTTTTGCTCCTCATTCTCCTCCTGTGTCTCCTCCCCACTCTCCTGACCCGACTCCTCTGTCTCACGTCTGGGCTTGTCGTCCGTCTCGTGCTCGTCCTACCTCCCCCGTTCCATGTTCTCACCCTCTGTTGCTTCGCTCTCACGCGTCTCGTACTCCTCCACTCCTCTCGCCCCCCCCTCTGTCGTAGCTTGTTGTGACCCCGCCTCTGTTTTCTAACTTCCTCCGTGGCGCACGTCCCCTTGTTCCTCGTGTCCTTGCCTCCCTCGTTACCAACCCGCCCGTTCCTGTCTCGAGCCTTGACGCTCTTGTCGCTGCTGTTGCTCACTTTGCCTCTACCTGCCGCCTTGACTACGCCACCGCTCTGGTCTCTGACCCTGCCTGCCCTCCGTCCGTCGGGGGTGTGGATGCCCTTGGCAGTGACGTCCTAGAGGACAGACAGTGGAGCTTGCTTTCCTATTAGAGGCCGCTCCCCATCTCTGTTCCATGCTGCTAAACACTGAGGGAGACCCAAATGCTCTTGACATCCCAACCCCTCGCACCTACGCTGAGGCCACCTCGGGACCCTGGGCCTCTCAGTGGATAGCTACCATGGAGCAGGAGATGGCATCTTGGAGATCCACCGGTACCTTCGTCGACGCAGTTCCCCTACCTGGGGTGAACGTAGTCGATGGCCGCTGGCTCTTCAAGGTGAAGCGCCCTCCACGAGAGCCGCCTATCTTCAAGGCACGCTACGTTGCTTGTGGCTTCAGTCAGCGTGAGGGGGTTGACTTCTTTCAGACCTTCGCCCCGACCCCAAAGATGACTACTCTTCAGGTACTGCTACATGTAGCAGCACAGCGTGACTACGAGCAGCACTCACTCGACTTCTCCACAGCTTTCCTCCAGGGCAGTCTACACGAGCAGGTCTATCTGTGCCGCCCCTAGGACCCCTCGCTCTTCGTTCATTCCGGCCAGACTCCGTTCTACATCCTTGTTTATGTAGACGATCTGGTCTTTGGTACTGCAGACAGAGATGCGCTGGCCTCAGTGAAGGCCGAGCTGCTGAGAAGACACACCTCCACTGACCTAGGAGAGCTGCACCGCTACCTTGGCTTGCAGATCTCTAGGGACAGAGCAGCGCGCACCATCACTCTCACACAGTCACACTTGGTGCGCCAGGTCCTTCAGAGGTTCGGCCTTCAGTTCTCTTCCACACAGCCCACCCCTCAACTAGTAGACCACAGACTCTCTGCTCCAGTTCCGGAGGAGGCTGTAGGGCCTAGTGGTCCTTACGCAGAGCTGGTGGGTTGCCTCATGTACCTGATGACTTGCACTCGTCCATATCTCGCATACCGTCTCAGCATCCTTGCCTGCTTTGTGGCCTCCGGCGACACCGATCATAGCACTGGTCTGCAGCTAAGAGGGTTTTACGTTATCTAGCAAGTACATCGGGCATGGGGCTAGTGCTAGGAGGACGCAGACCAGTGGTTCTTACCGGGCACATAGACGCTTCTTGGGTAGACGATGCCGAGACTCTCAGGTCCTCCAAGGGCTACTGCTTTAGCCTTGGTGCAGGTTCTGTCTCATGGAGGTCCACTCGCTCGTCGTTTGTTGCCCAGTCCAGCTGTGAGGCTGAGATCTACGCAGGTGCCATGGCGGCACAGGAGCTTCGTTGGCTGACTTTCTTGCTCACAGACAGAGATGAGCGGCCTAGCTCTGCCCCAGTTCTGTACGCTGACAACATGGCCATGATCCTCCTGTGTCAGGAGCCCAGACTCGAGGGCAGAGCAAAGCACATCCAGCTGTGGTACTTCCTCCTGTGCAAGCTACAGCAGCGTCACCAGGCCCGCGTAGTACACTTGGCCTCCGGTGCCAACACAGCTGGTATCTTTACGAAGGCGCTTACACCTAAAGATCATCAGCGTCACTGCGTACAGCTTGGACTCGTTCCTGTAGCACCTTATTTGCCAGGACCTTGATTGTAACTCGTTATATATTATCCTGACCGGCCTTGTGGCTCTCTCCCAGTGGCTGGACTAGTAGTGCTGCCCTGGACTTGTTCTTGCCTTGTTTGTACTCTTTTGACTGGTCTTTAGACCGCTGCCTTAGAGGTTGGACTAGTAGTGCTGCCCTGAGCAGTTTTTCTCTCACCAGGCTCTGCCCCTATCTAGTCTAGGGGGTGTGTCAAACATATTTGTGTATGTTTAGTAGACTACGTAGGGGCTTGCCATAGAGAGCACAACCCTGTAGCTATATACCCCTGAATACTCTCATTCTAGTTAACACTTCTAGCTCTGAGAGATCCAACTTCGCCAGATCCCATCCAACCAATTTGCCGAAAGGCAATCTTCAAGCTTCGTAGGCATCTATATCGCAAGAAATGTTGACTAGGCTGTCGAAGTAGCTAGCTGGGAAGAAGCCATGGAATGGCGTGAGGGTTTAGACTAGGAGAAAATGTTGAGAGAAAAGAGGACTTTGAAAAGAAGAGAGAGGGGTACAAAAAGGGGGGTTCTACCCTCTATAGTAGGATCCAGTAACACCTACCAAGCCTACCATTATGTATGTATCAAATATATAATTTAGCATAGGCAAGGCAAGACACATGAGTATTGTTAACTTATACATACATTCTGTTTGTAGAAGTTTTAGGCTAGAATAGGTGTATGTTCTTAGAGAGTACAACCCAACTCTGTATCTTGCTTGTTCTCTCTTGTTTTTCATTTTTTATCCTAGTATTCTAACATGGTATCATGAGTAGACGGCCTCCCTTGCGCCGCAGCCGGCCCTTTGCGCCGTTGCTAGCCCCTCACGCCATCGCAGGCCCCTCGCGCCTAGCCGGCTCCTCGCGCTATAGACGCCCCCTCGCACCCTAGCCGGGCCCTCGCGCCCTAGCCGGCCCCTCGCACCGTCGCCGGCCCCTTGCGCCCAGCCGGCCACTTGCGCCCAGCCAGCCCCTTGCGCCCCGCCGGCCCCTTGCGCTCAGCCGGCCCCTTGTGCTCAGCCAGCCCCTTGCGCTCAGCCGGCCCCTTGCGCTCAGCCGGCCCCCCGCGCCTCGCCCGCCCCTCGCGCCTAGCCAGCCCCTACCACCCAGCCGGCCCCTCTCCTGCGCATCGCCCGCCCCATGTGCCTTGCCGGCCCCACTCTTTATGCGTCGGCCCCTTCCCGCACTTGGCCGGCCCCTCGTGCGCCTCGGCCCCTTGCGCGCCCGCAGGCTCCTCGTGCGCCCTCCTCGACCTTCCGTCCGGTTCTCGTTCTGGAGTGTCCTCCCGCCGCGTCGCTGTCTCACCGTGTGGCTGAGTCCCTGTGCCGCTGTGTCGCTGTGTCCCGGTGCCACTGTGGTTGCGTGATGGCGAACGCCATGCTACGTCTGGACGCGGAGGGGCACGCGATCGACTTCGCCGCCTGGCTTGTCGATCTCCGCAGGCACGTGACAGGTCAGCGCCAGGATGGGCACTCCCTGGCTATGCATGTTGATGGCTTGCTTCCTCGCCCCTCCGCCCCTGATCCCCTCACTGCTGACCCCACCACTGCTGAGAGTGAAGCCTTTGCTGCGGCTGCACTCGCTCGCGTTGTCTGGGATTCTCGCGATGCTGTAGCGCAGCTTGCAATTAGTCATGCGCTTCCCCTTTCTGAGTGTCCGCGTTTCACTGCTGTGGCAAACGCCAAAGGCTTCTTAGATGTAGTAGTTGCACGCTACTCATGCCTGCCTCCACCTCAGCTGGCCGCTTGATCCTCCCCATGCTCTTCCCCAATCTCTCTGCTTTCCCCACTGTCGCTGATATCGCCACTCCCCTCAGTGCGCTAGAGACTAGCTACCGTGCTGCTAGCACTACTGCCCAGCTCACTGCCTTCCCCCCGCCGTTCTGCGCTACCCTATACCTTATTGCCATGCGCCTCCCTAACCGCTTAGCCATTGCCCGCGACCACTTCCTCAGCCAACACCCTGGTGACCTCACCCGGACCGCTTTTGTCGCTGCCCTTTCTGAGATAGAGACTCGCCAGCGCACTATCGCTCAGTCGAGCAATGTTGTGGCAGTCCCTATAGTTCAGGGCTGTGCTCCCTCCTAGTGCACGTACGCGGACGTTTCTGCTGCGGTCGCTACAGCTGTTCCTGCCTCTGAGACCGCAGTGGCGGCCTTCCCGCAGCAGCAGCGACAGCGTCGGGGCTGTCGCGACCCCAAGGTTGGACGTGGTGGTGGTGGCGGCGATAGTGGTTATGACGAGGGGGCTAGGGCAGGTGTCCAGGAGCAGTAGCAGCCGCAGCAGCATCAGCAGCAGCTGCAGCAGCCCCAGGAGCAGCAGCAGCTGCAGCAGCAGCCATGGGCCCGCCTCCCGCCAGGATGGCCGGGAGCTCCTGAAGGGGGTGGCCAAGGTGGCGGTCCTCGCAGCTTGGCGTCTACCGGCGGCTTCGATGGTGTGGGCTGCCAGTACCAGCTCCAGACCGGGCCCCTTCGTGGCACTGTGTGCCGCCGTCCGCACCCGACCGCCCGCTGCTTCCGCCGCCTCGACGACCTCTTTCATCGCCGCTTCGGCCCGGCCCCGGACCTCCCTGACTGGCCCAGTCTGTTGCGCTACGGTGTGCCTGTTCTTGATTTAGACATGGATCAGATTAGTTCTGCCTTGCATTCTCTGTATGCTGACGCTTCTAGTGTGTCCGGATCTTATTACCCTGTGTTCGCTAGCTTAGGCGTAGCACCTATGTGTAGTACAGAGACCCTTGCTGCGTCACGCGTAGGACCGTTTGCTTTGTCTGGTCTAGGCTCCACACTCGTGCCTCCTTCGTGTGCTGCTACTGCTTCGTTGTCCTTCACACTTGACTCCTGTGCGTCTGCCTGCTTCTTACGCGACCACGCTGCATTTACGCCACTTGCCGCGCCTGCTGCTGTCGCACTTGCTGACCCCGCCTCTGGTCCAGTAGTTGCTCGCTTGTGCTACACTCCCAAACAGTCGATGGTGATGAATCTTTTCCCGGCAAGGAAACCGGAATGTATCATTTCGAAATGTTTCAGCAGGTCGATGCGGAACTGTTGCCACATGGCTTCGCCTTGGATACAATGACAGAGAGTAGTGCCTGGATAAAATGAACTTTTAAGAATGATTCGAAGGCTTTTAACCAAGGTAACACTGAATCTCCAAAGCTTTGTTGTACGTTACGAGTGCAATTTGTTTGGAGGTAACGCTTTTGCATTTTTTAGGGGTCGCACGAATAGCAAGGACAAGATTTGGATTGCGTGTTTGCATCTGGATAGTTTTGGCCGAGCGGCTGAGTAAATCTGTTTTCGACAACAACATATTCTCCATAGTTGCACCCGTGAGTTTCGACCAGGCAGGTAATAGGCTATACGCGCAGCTTCGACTAGGCTGAGATGAGACCGTTAGATGACGCGCGTCGCGCACGGATCTTAACCCTGTTGCGGAGGAAGTATAGCACAAGGCGAATCGCGAAGCAGCTTGGCGTGGGGAAGAGTACGGTACATGATATCGAACTCAAGGTTATTTCAGAGTCTAGCCGCGAGGATGTGCATCCTTCAATGCCATCTGCTGGTCGCCCACGCACAGTCATGGATAGAATCTGTCGCGGGATCGTTAGGGCGATTACTAGCGGCGAGGCAAAAACCTCGATTCATGCTGCCAAAATCGTCGAATCTCAGCACGGCATTACGGTGCATCATAGGACGGTGTGTAACACTATGAAATCTAGAGGTTTTATTGCAGTCCAACAGCCTAACAAGCCGCGCCTCTCTAAGAAAGGCATCCGCAATAGGCTCGAGTTCGCACGGGCCCACGTTTACTGGACTGTTGAGAACTGGAAATGCATGATCTGGTCGGATAGGACCGAGATCAATTGGTTCTGCTCTAACAGCCACAGGTACGCCTGTGTTCGTGAAGGTACGACCTTCCAACACAACCAGATCAAGCAGAAGGTGAAACATGTGGGCGGTTGCTTGATGATTTGGGGCTGCATGTCGTATGAGGGTGCGGGTTTCATGTGAAAAATCGATGATAGGATGGACAGGCCATCTTCCAGCATGATAACAAACTCAAACACAATTCCCATCTTATGCAGCAGTGGCTTCTAGAGCAGGAGTTTGGGGTGCTGGAGTGGTCTTCTTCAAGTCCTGATCTGAACCCCATTGAGTATCTCTGGGCTCATCTCAAGAGGGAGCTGGCTAAGCATGAGAGGCCTCCCACTGGTATGGTGGACCTGTGGGAGCGGGTACAGAAGGAATGGGAGAAGATCCAATCTGAGGTGTTCACCAACTTGATCGACAGCATGCCCAGGAGGGTGAAGGCGGTGATTAAGGAGAAAGGGCGGTGGACTAGGTACTAGTTTTGGGCTTTTGAAAGTTGCTGCCTGCGTCTAGAACTAATGGTCCGGATGTACCATGATTGCATTTGTCTTGTTTTACCTGTCAACAATAGTAGGTTTTTCAAATGTCAAGCATCAAGCATGTCCTTAGGTTGGCCTACGTACAGTGGGTGAGGAAAAAAATTAAGGCTTAATGTACAAGTGCCCATAATCGGCCTATATTCAGGAAAGTGCTAAACATTTTCCGTCACTGTAACTGCACTATTGCCGCCGATCCACTGGAGTGCCGGCCCTCGCATCAGTATCGCCGCGAGTCGCACGCGCTGACCATCCCAAAGCAGCGAGCTCCATCGGACGTCTGCGAAGTAGACGATCTATCTGCGGACGTCAGAATTTTGATCGCTCGGATCGAACGGTTCAGGTGGGCGCGGCTTTGGAGCCTCGAGAAACTGTTGCGACTGCTGTGTCATCGCCGTTGTCATTTCGTGCTGCGCACCGGCGAGTCAAGTTACTCGCTCGGAATCATTTTGCCAAGCTTCGCGATCGGCTCGCATCTCCTCCTGTAGGGTGGCGATGTGGGCGAAAAGCTGCTGGGTACAGTACAATCGGCGTTGTAGAAGTTCGCCATCTTGTTCAAAATATGCGCAGAGGGATTAATTTTAAAAACATGGAGCTAGTGCTTACCATGTTTGACGCCGAATTAGTCACTCCTGACGTTTTTTTGAGGCAGGCTTTCCTGGCTGCTGCTTAGCTGAGCACGTCCGAGTGAGAAAAACTCTGATTACCAAGTGTCATAAGATCGAATTGGTTGAGAAAAGTTGCACTATCGATAGATACAAGGCGTTTTCATACTTCCAAAGTACATCAGCTAACCATGTTTATCCTTTCCAACCAATGGACATCTTCAACAGGTACATGGGCAGCTTGAAGCCTAAAATACAGTACCAGATAAAACTGCAACGCCCTGCAAAGCGGTTACAAGACTACATCCAGCTCGTCAAAGTCGCTGATTCGATCACGAGGCCGAGGACGAACTTCTACGACGGAGGTCGCCCTCGAGAACAGTACTTGTGCGCCATAATAAAAAGGGTGGACGTAGTGGATATTTACGCAGTTGCTCTGCAAAATACAAGGCTATGCTACCATTGTGGCCGGCCGGGTCACATTCGACGCAACTGCCAAGAATTCATAGCCCTCCAGAATGCTATGGAGAAGAAGCCGGAGGAGCGACCGGATATGGGTCGCGTCAGTAAGTACCGGGCCCCTTACTGACAGGCAGGCTTCTTCGCCCGAACCACACAGTCCCCACCGGGTCGTGATCCCGATTGCTGCAATCGACCGGACCCAGAGGAATAAGGGGGACGAAACTGCTGATCACCCTGTGTTGGTGGAGGGTAAAGTCAACGGAATGTTATTGAAGATCTTCATTGATGGAGGTGCGAGTCACAGTCTCATACAATTGAACATGGCTTAAAAACAGGGTATACCCTTACTCAAGTGTTTACCTGAAATCGACGCCCGAATGGTGGATGGCATGCCGCTGGCAATACGAGAGAGGGTGGAAAACGTCAGTTTTACCTGTGGAGAGCACGTAAAATTTCGCATGGGGCTACTGGCGATGACTCTTGACAGGTGCGATGTGCTGCTGGGACATGATTGGTTGGGACGGTACAACCCGAAGATCGGCTGAATGACGGGCGGCTGCAGCATCAAGCTCGATGGAATTTCCCACAAGCTGCCCAAGTAGATAGAGCCTCACATGCGAAGCACCCAGGTCCATGCGATCACCTTCAAGCGCGTGATGAAGGTTGGAGCTGCAGCATACGTCGTTGAACTTTGCGATGTGACATCGATAGTCGAGAACAAACATATCGAGAAGCTGTGCAAGGCCGTCCCTCCGAACATAGCGAAGCTGATTTGGAAATACCCGGACATTTTACCAGACGATCTACCAGCTGGACTCCCGCCGAGCCGTCCTAAGGACCACATAATCGAGTTGGAACCAGGTGCCCAACCGACGGTACAGCGCCAATTTCGGCTCAGCCAACCGGAACTGGAAGAATTACAGCAGCAGCTGGATTACCTTCTGACAAAGGGATTTATCCAGCCCAGCACGTCACCCTACGCCGCCCGGATACTGTTCACGCCGAAGAAAGATGGAGGATTCAGAATGTGCATTGACTACCACACGCTCAACCAGATCACCATCAAGTCGCGTTCCCTGATCCAGCGAGCGACGAACTTCTCGACCAACTTCGTAGTGCCAGGTTTTTCTTGAAGATTGATTTGCGAGGAGATTACCATCAGATTCGCGTCGCTGCCGACGATTTTCACAAGACGGCATTCCAAACCCGATATGGCAGCTACGAGTACTTGGTGATGCCTTTTAGCCTCAGGAACGCGCCCTCGGCCTTCCAAATGACCATGAATGGAATTTTCAGGGAACTCTTGGACAAATCCGTCATCATCTACCTCGACGATACATTAATCTACAGCAGCAGCAGGGAGCAGCACTTAAAGGATCTTGATGGAGTCTTCACGCTGCTGCACACAAACCGACTCATCACCAAAGGGTCTAAGTGCGACTTTCTTAAGCAGGAGTTGAAATTTATGGGCCACCTCGTTTCTACCGAAAGAGTGAAAATCGACCCCAAGAAAATCAAGACCATATAGGAATGGAAGCCACCCCGCAATGTCAAGGAGCTGCAGAGTTTTTTGGGCTTTGTCAATTACGTCCGCTGGTTTATCCCCAATATTGTTGGGATATCCGCCTCGCTAATTGGCCGACTCAAAGATCACGATTGTTCTTTGTTGGGAGAGATGCAGCAAGCTGCATTTGACCAACTGAAGTTCGCCCTCACATCGTCGCCCGTCCTTCGCATCTCCGATCCTGGCCGTCCATATGAAGTGATCACCAACGCTAGCGATATTGCCATCGGCGCAGTTCTTCTACAGGATTTCGGCGAAGGGTTACAGCCGGTGGCCTATCCGCAGGGAGGCCCAGGGTCCCGAGGTGGCCTTAGCGTAGGTGCGAGGGGTCGGGATATCAAGAGCGTTTGTGTCACCCTCAGGGACTAGCAGCATGGAACAGAGATGGGGAGCGGCCTCTGACAGGAAAGCAAACTCGTACTGTCTGTCCTCTAGGACGTCACTGCCAAGGGCAGCCATAACCCCGATGGACTGAGGGCAGTCAGGGTCAGAGACCAGAGCGGTAGCGTAGTCAAGGCGACGGGTAGTGGCGAAGTCAGCGACAGCAGCGACAAGAGCATCAAGGCGCAAGACAGGAACAGACGGGTCGGTAACGAGGGAGGCAAGTACACGAGGAACAAGGAGACGTGCGGCATAGAGGAAGTCACAAAACGAAGGCGGGGCCACAACGAGCGACGACGGAGGAGGAGGCGGGAGGAGCGGAGGAGCACAAGACGCGTAAGAGCAAAGCAGCATAGGGTGAGAGCACGGAACAGGGGAGGTAGGACGAGCACAGACGTGGGACGGAGGAGTCGGGTCAGGAGAGAGGGGAGGAGGCACAGGTGGAGAACGAGGAGGGAAACGAGCCGGAGAAGAGTCTACTGGAGGAAACACAGGGCCGTAGACCGGCAGAGGAGGAGGCGGTGGCGAACGAGTAGGCCCCAATGGGCGGTCAGGAGAAGGAAGGGCGAGGAGGCGAAGAGCGGACACCGGCAATGACGGCGACGACTGCTGCCCGACACCAACACTAGAATCTCCAGCGGGACCACGGCTCCCACCAGGAAGCCCCATGCCAACACCCCCTGAACGGGAACTCACTTCAGTACCTGCTCCGGAACGCTCCCCAGCACCCCTTGAACGCACAAACCCTAGCGGCGGTGACGACGGCGGTTGCGGCGGCTGTGGCGACGGCAGCTGGGGAGGCGGTTGTGGCCGTGGCTACGGCGGCGATAGGGAAGGAGAGACCAGGGCAGGGACAGGTGGAGGAAGGGTCTCCGTGGCGCCGCGAGAGTCAGCATACCCCTCGATAGGGACAACCGTCGGGAGGGGGGTGACGTGAGACACACCAGACAGGGCAGGGCGGGGAGGGGGGGGGACAGGGGCGGCCGGGGAAGGGGGGGGGACCTGGAACCAGGGGGGAGTGACCCAGGGACAACGGTGGGGAAAACGGTGGGAGTTGGAGGCGGACACGTCAAAGGTGACGTCGCGAGAGTGAAAGAAACGGTGAGACGACGGTTGGTAGAAGTGCCATTCCGACGAGTCGAGGGGCAAACCGAGAAAGACACAGGGTACAGTGTGGGCAGGGAGCTTGTCTGTGCGAGAGGCACGGACGTGAGCAAGGCAGCCGGAGACGTGGAACGCAAACGCGTCACCAAGGGACCCAGTCCAGAGGAGGGTCGGCGAAACCTGCTGTGAGAGTACGACCCCGTTACACTAATTTCCCCTTTCCATATTTCCTTTATATTTCATTCCTATTTTTATCCTCATTCATTTGGTCTTTATCTCATCTAATTTGGTTTCCTATTCCTCATTTTCCATTATCCTTTGGTTTATCCTGTTATTATAATTATATCACCGACCAGGCTCGGGATGTACTGGCGCGCTATATCTAGCGTAATCTTGCCGTAATCCCTTAAAGCCAATAGCCTCGCGTGGCTATACGCATGGTGATTCCATTTCTAGAAGGGTCTATTCCCTTTGGATAGGATAAACCTGGTTACCTGATGTATTCTGGAAGTATAAAAGCACCTTGTACTGATTGATAGTGCAACATTGAGCAAACATTTCCTCGGGACATTCGATCCTGTGACACTTGGTAATCAGAGCCAAGGTTTCAGCTCAACGCTTAACCGCTGGGCCCCCAGGAGCACGCGGAGGATGGAGTCGAAACTTCAATTCCTGTAAGTACAATGCACTTTCATTTAAGTTTCGACTCACCTCTCGCAGTTGCACCTGGGGTCCCCTTCGAAGGCGAGACGCCTCGCCAACCGTTCGATGGACTGCATCGACGGTGCCGATTTTTCGCGGGGGCAAACGGCCTCGACCTGGCGAGCGCGTCAGTTCCGGCGGAACACTCCCTGCGACATTCGGAGAAGTTCGCAGTTCGCGACAACACTTGGAGTTGCGCGGAACACTGCGAAGGTTCGACCGACGACATCCGTCTGATGGAGATTCGACGCTTCGGATCGACCGAGACGAAAACGAAATCCTGCTGAGCGAGTTCGAGTTTCAGCGCGAATGGGGACGGGACCTCTCTAGCCGCGAAATTCTTCGGAGCGTTGGATCGATCGACAGCCGACATCGACGTCCGAAAATTGCTGCAGGAAACGAGTTGACCCGTGCTCCGAAAGCTGCTGAACGGGACTCAGGAATGTCTTCAGATCGTTTGAATTTTGGACCGTCAGATCGACTTCTACTTCAACGGACGAGATGGAACGCGACTTCTGCCGGAAGGGAGAATGACGCGCAGAACCAGAAATTGGCCGTCTTCAACATCGTTGACAACATTTGGACAACCAAATTCGGACTCCTCTATTTGGTGACGAATATGGTGCGCAAATCATATGCAGAGTCAGAAATCTGCCAGAGTATTACCTACTTGGTAATATCTGCATGCAGAAAACTGACGGAAGAACGTGGATCGTCGGATCGTTGCGGAATCAACGGCACGAATGCAGCAGAGACTACACTTATGGGAAATCATCATCATGGAGACAACATTCGTGACCAGCGACTGCACAATCGACGCATCTTCTAACTAGTGTCGATAACGATCGATATATTTCGACGAAGTCATCTTCCTGAAAAATGGATCGACATCAACACGACAAGATCTTCACCAAGGAAAAACAATGGAGCTGCGTGAAGACATGTTCTCCATCCACGAGACACTTCTTCATACAAATTGATCGACAACCTATGGGATTGCAGAGAAGTAGCCGTTTTCTCTTGCAATGCTCCCAAGTTCAAGTTGCTGCGAAGGAGCAGATTTTGCACGCAACATCGACGCAATGAACCCGTCTCGTCAAGGCCAGCGAGACACTACTTCGTAACAGGAGCTGAACGATTCGTCTTCATCAAGAATCTCAGCCATCCGAGGTGATTGATTGGAGCAGTCTCAACATCGACCTCACAAGGCGACACACCAATCATGCGTCGCGATTCCAGGTGCTAATGACCTGCGTGGAAGAAAATTCCGTGCACGTCACGATGCTTGACAGATTGAGGAGTAATTAACCTCTAATCCGGCAAGTACTCGTTCACTAGCGACCCTACGGCACATGCATTGGAGGCGATTCTACCAGAAGCCGAAGCGTTACAAGCACCAACGTAACTTCGACGATGCAGGAGAACGTCAAGCAACACGAGGTGTCAACAAATGAGGGAGATGCGGACTACTACAACACAATCACGCGCTCTACCGACCGTACATCGGAGGCACGGATGAGCATACCAGGAATTGCTACCCGTGGATACATTGAGGGGAGAAGCAAATTTCTCTTCATACCCTCAAATGAAACCATCACCGGCAGCAATGGAGCAACACATGTACTAATGTGCACGTGTTCCTGGTAGTTACGCCTGTTACACCCATCAGGAACACTCTACTGGGAAGAGGGAGTTGATGGATTCTCCTTCAACCGGTACGAGTTAAGAGAATTCTCTGCAGCAGCTGCCGCCGTCGCCATCGTCGCAACCGCCACCGCCGCCGCAGCAGAAGACTCGACTCAACAGTCACAACCAAATCCTGATGGATGATTCTCCACTCAATGGAGATAATGCTGGATTATATTCCAGTGGATCGTAAAGTCCCGGCCAGGCACAATACTATGATTTCCAGCTAGTGGGGAGGAGATACCACTATGCGAGGAAACAACATGGCAATGCCATACACCCTCAAGAGCGGAAGATATTTGCTCTTATGAGGATGGGAGGACCACGGTACTCTACCGGTATACAAGTCCTCATGGTCTATGGCTTTCCTTAAAGTCATAAAACCTGCGTCGCAACCAATCCATCACCAGCACCAACTCCACGGAAGCAGATAGGCGTGAAATGGAGCGCCGACGCCACTCCGGATAGTGGACTCCGCGTATCTCCAACAACACCCCTGTTTGCCGAAATGGAGCAGACTTCAACATCGATGCTGAGTAGCTGAGACATCTTCGACATCAACGCTACTACAAGGATACTGACAGAATAAGACAACACATGATGGCACCAGAAGACCTATCCCAATATGTGCGCCCAGACACCGATGCCTACCGATGGCCTCCGTGCTAAACTGGACGTGCATAAGGTCATACTGGATTGGCTGTCAGCAATGCTCATCTGGAAATGGGAGAGGATTATTTGGGAATACCCCTAATATTCCCAAGTATCCTAACCCATCAGCGTGGGATATCTACGCAGCTGAGATTCCTTGCTTGAGCAACCACCGAGGGAAACTACTTGGCGCCAATTCTGGAAGTTACCAGCTCCGCGTTTGTGGTACCAACCCCTTGCATGGTTCTGAACACAAGGGATACGCTGAGCAGCACTTCACATGCGCTGTTGTACTCAAGGCAGTGTGACTAGCAGACCGCGTGATGGACAGGGTTGCTACTATTGATTCCGCTCTCCAATCCCGCAGCACTACGATGCCGAGAGGGTACAACTTGTGACAACACTACGGCATGGACCAACATTCGACAGAAGCTGTACTACGACACGACTGCAACACCACCAACACTTGATCGTCTTCATACGTGGACGGGATGCGAGTAATATCAGGATGTGCTACCCGAGACTCAACGCATGCTACAGTGTGCCAGCTAGAGCACCCACCGAAAGGACAGTACATCTACTCTTCCGCTACAGCATCTCGATCACGATCAACGCCATCCGCGTACCACCTACAGACGCAACCCGCTCACACCACAACAACCGACAAATCCATTTCATCACCGTTGTCCATCAGCTCTAACACCGGACACGCCACTTGAACATCCAACAACAGCACAAGCACCTGGCTACTCATCACTACAGTTATCCACACACTGTAATTTCGACATCAGCCATCTTCCATCCAAACTGCGACCTCGCTTCAACGGGCCTTTCCTCTTTGAAGCAACGGTCACTTCATTCACCTTCCGCTTCCGCCTACCAGCCACTTGGAAGATCCATAACACCTTCCATACCAGCTTCTTAAACCCTATCAAGAGCAACCACGCTCTACACCGAATGCTAACCATTGTCGTCGCCCGTGTTCATCCACGACATGGGACAACTACGTGCTCAGACACCGTCATCGTCAGAATGACACTCTGGAGCTTCTTCTTTGCTGGAAGGGTTCTGATCCTTTTGAGGCTGCGTCTCTTATACGACATGGGTAACGCCCGTCGTCCTCTTCGCGACTACCTTGTCAAGCAGGGTGTTACTTCTACCACCCAGCTTTGAGGGGGGGAAGTGTGAGAGTACGACCCCGTTACACTAATTTCCCCTTTCCATATTTCCTTTCTATTTCATTCCTCTTTTTATCCTCATTCATTTGGTCTTTATCTCATCTAATTTGGTTTCCTATTCCTCATTTTCCATTATCCTTTGGTTTATCCTGTTATTATAATTATATCACCGACCAGGCTCGGGATGTACTGGCGCGCTATATCTAGCGTAATCTTGCCGTAATCCCTTAAAGCCAATAGCCTCGCGTGGCTATACGCAGGGTGATTCTATTTCTAGAAGGGTCTATTCCCTTTGGATAGGATAAACCTGGTTACCTGATGTATTCTGGAAGTATAAAAGCACCTTGTACTGATTGATAGTGCAACATTGAGCAAACATTTCCTCGGGACATTCGATCCTGTGACACCTGCGGCCGCTAAGGGTGCGGCCACAGGTTAAGTTGATGAGCGGCATAGCGAACGGCAAACGGCCACATAAAATGGGGTGCACCGGCATGGATCATGGAGGTACAAGCCACCTCCATGGCCAAACCGATGCGTCGCTCAGCGACCCCATTCTGCTGCGGGGAGTCCGGAAGGGTGTACGTCTGGGTGATGCCCTCCGCACGACAGATTCGACCAAGGTAGCACAAGGCGAACTCGCCATCACGGTCGGAGTGAAGACGCAACACAGGGAGACCTCGATGCACACGCGCAGAGACAAGCCACTGGATAAGAACGTCACGCACGTCGGCGTTCCGCTCCAAGGGAAACACGGTGGTGTAGCGGGTGTAGTCGTCGACAAGCATTAGGAAGTAATGCTCACGACGTGGCCCATGGACGGGGGCGCGGCCCCAAACGTCCATGTGCAGGGTCTGTAACGGTGCAGTGGTGGGGGGAAACGAAGAGAAGTGAGTGGCACGACGGAGCCGGCCCTCGACGCAGGGGGTGCACGGAGGCACTGCCGAGGAGGGGAGCGCGGGGAACGATGCAGGAAGACCTAAGGCAAGATCGTGCTGAGACATGCGACGGAGACGGGTGAGAGCGAGGTGACCGAGACGGTGGTGCCACAGAAGCGACGGGTGAGTAAGCCACCGACACGAGCAAGCCGCAGCAGCCTGGGTAGACGCGGCCACCTGAGGGGGCGTCCCAACCGGGGGGGACGCGATGTCCAGCGTGAACAGGCCAGAAAACGGGTCCAGGGGGAACATGGTGAGTGGTGCACCAGTGGCAGCCTCCGTACAGATAGCGTACCTCTCGTGACCAGGGAACATAGTGGTCACGCTGAGGACCTGAAGACAGCCGACACCAACTAGATTCCGAGAGAACGAGGGGATGTGCTAGACAGAGAAGAGTCTACTGGAGAGCTCGAGCGAACTGCTAGACAGGGAAGAGTAGTGGAACTACAGGCGACTACTGGACCTGAGGAAGGGTCTGCATGGGTAACTGCGGCAGGGACGGTGAGCGGCGTAACACCGAGACGCGCCCGAGTCGAGAGTTAAGGAGAGCGCGGCAGTGGCGGCTGAGGGAGGTGGAGCTAGTGTGGAGCCAAGGCTAGACAAAGCAGAGGGTCCTACGCTAGACGCAACAGGGGAGCCTAAACTAGGCACATTGGAGAGGCCTACACTAGGCAACACGGGGTAATAGGAACCAGTCACACTAGAGTCATCAATATACAGCACATACAAAGCAGAGCTAATCTCATCCATGTCCATATCAAAGATCCTAACACCACGACGGAGCAGACTGTGCCAGTCAAGGAGGTCCGGCGCGGGGCCGAAGCGAAGACAAAACAGGTCGTCCAGGCGAATGAAACAGTGAGTGGGGGTATGACTGGTCGTACCGCACACGAGGCCATGGTGAGGACCGGTCTGGAGCTGGTAGTGGCAGCGCCCGTCACTCGCACCACCATCCGACGCCGAGCTACGTGCACGACCACCGCAACCACCACCACCACCTCCAGCAGCTCCAGGCCACCCAGGCGGGAGGCGGCCGACCCTCAGCTGCGACGCCTGCTGCTGCTGCTGCTGCTGGTGGTCAAGCTGTGGCGCCTGCTGCTGCTCCCGCTGGGGCTGCTGCTCCGAGGCACCAGCCCCAACCCCCTTGTCTGTACTACCGCCAGCGGACGAACCACCTCCACCACCACCTCCACTCCCTCCTCCACTACCTTCGTCGCACCCAGCCTTGGGGCGGCGAGCCTTACCATAACGGGCCTGCGCTACTGCCACATCGGCAGCGGCCTCAGCAGTAGGGGCTGTCTTAGCTACAGCCGGAGAACCGTCAGAGTAAAAGCACTAGGCGGGAGCACAACCCTGAAAGATAGGGACCGGTGCGGTACCGCTAGACTGGGCGATAGAGCGCTGACGGGTCTATACGGCAGACAGGGTGTCCACAAAGCCAGAGAGGGTGAGTTCAGTGGGGTGCAGACTAAGAAAGTGGCCACGGGCAGTGGCAAGGCGGTCGGGGAGGCGGGTGGCAAGCAGGTAAAGGGTAGAGCAGATAGGGGGCTGGAACACACGAAGCTGGGCCTCAGTGCAGGCAGCACGCCAGGTAGCGTCGAGCATGCGTAGGTGCATGGCCAGGTCAGCGATAGTGAGGAAAGACGCAAGATCAGGGAAGAGCATGGGAAGGATCAGGCGGCCGACAGTGGCAGAGGACGGGGTGGAATAATGCGCGACAACAGCCTCTAGGAACTCCTGCGCAGTCCTGGCCGACTTAAAGCGAGGGCACTCAGACAGGGGGAGGGCACGGCCAATTGCGAGCTGAGCGACAGCGTCACGCGACAGCCAGGCAGCACGGACAAGGGCAGGTGCAGCGGTGAACTCACGGCCAGCAGACATGGGGTCAGCGAGGAGAGCAACAGGGGGGTCAGGGCAGGGAGGTCAGGGCAGAGAAGCGTATCGTCAATGTGGACGGCCAGGGAGTGGCCGTCCTGCCGCTGACCAGTGAGGTGACGGCGGAGATCGGCAAGCCATGAGTCGAACTCAATCGGCTGACCTTCCGCGTCAAAACGCAGTACCGAGTCCGCCATGAGGGCCACTGCAGCCGCAAACTCACGGTGACGAAGTGACGAGGAACAGTGGGATGGAGTGCTGTATGGTAGAGTGCGGTGGGGCGCGGTGCAGTGTGCTGGGGCGCGGTGCAGTGCAGTGTAATGCGGTGCAGTGTGGTGCAGTTCGGTATCGTGCGGTGCAGAGCGGTGCAATGCGGTGCAGAGAGGTGCGGTGCGGTGCAGTGCGGTAGAGAGGGCAGGTGAAGCGGGCAGGGACCGGGAACCACGGCGGCTGAGCAGCTTGGAGACAGTGCCGAGGGGCGGCCGAGCGATGGGACCGCGTACCAGCTGGGCGACGGGTCGTGGATCGGCTAGGCAGCAGGGCCGCGGGGCGGCTGGGCGGCGAGGCTGCGGCGCAGAGGGGCGACGGGCCGCGGGGCGGCTGGGCGTCGGGGCTGCGAAGCAGCTGGGAGACGGAGTCGCGGGGCAGCTCGGACTACGGGGCCGCGAGGCGGCTGGGCGACTGGGCCACAGGGCAGCTAGGACGGCGGGGCCGTGGGGCAGCTGGGACAAGGGGGCCGCAGGGGCGGCTAGGCAACTGGGCCGCGGGGAAGCTGGGACAGCGGGGCCACAGGGGCAGCTGGGACGACGGGGCCGCGGGGCGGCTGGATGACAGGGGCATCGGGGCGGCTGGGCTACGGGGCCACGAGGTGGATAGGCGCCGGGGCGGCTAGGTCGCGGGGCGGCTGGGCGCTAGGCGATGGTGCCGTGGGGCCACGGGCGGCTAGGAGCAAGGGGAGTGGGGCCACGGGGGCTTGGCGCTAGGCAACGGGGCCGCGGGGCCAGCGGGGCGGCTAGGCGCGATGTGGCAGGGCAACTGGGCCGCGGGGCGGCTAGGCGCTAGGCGACGGGGGCCGACGGGGCCACGGGCGTCTAGGAGCAAGGGGAGCGGGGCCGCGGGGGCTAGGCGCTAGGCAACGGGTCCGCGGGGCCACGGGCAGCTAGGTGCTAGGGAACGGGGCCGGGGGGCCAGCAAGGCAACGTGGCGGCTAGGAGCTAGGCGACGGGGAAGGCTAGGACCTAAGGCGGAAGCGCGGGTGGGCGGGTGGGGCCTAACCTACTCATGTTACCATCTCAGAGTTAGAACGAACTGTCAACTTATACATATATTGTTATGTATGAATTATAGGCTAGATAGGGTATGTTCGTAGTGGGTACAAACCAAATGCTATATCTCCCCTGTTCTCCCTTCTTGTAATCATTCTTTCTAGTCTTGACATGGTATCACGAGTAGGTAGGTCCACCCACCCGCTTCCGCCCCGTGCCGCCACTTACCGGACCCTCGCGCCCCTAGCTGGCCCCGCGCGCCCCTACGGCCCCGTCGCGCCCCTAGCAGGCCCCGTCGCGCCCTTACGGCCCCGTCGTGCCCCTACGGCCCCGTCACGCCCCTAGCAGGACGCGTCGTGCCCCCAAGGCCCCGTCGCGCCCCTACGGCCCCGTCGCGCCCCTAGCAGGCCCCATCGCGCCCCTCCGGCCCCGTCACGCCCCTCCGGCCCCGTCGCGCCCCTACAGCCCCTCGCGCCCCTAGCCGGCCCCATTGCGCCCCTAGCTAGCCCCGTCGCGCCCCTACGGCCCCGTCGTGCCCCTTCCGGCCCCGTCGCGCTCCTTGCCGGCCCTGTCGCGTACCTAGCCGGCCCTGTCGCGCCCCTACCGTCCCCTTGCGCCCCTAGCCGGCCCCGCGCGCCACTACGGCCCCTCGCGCCCCTAGCTGGCCCCGTCGCGCCTCTCCCGGCCCCTCGCGTCCCCAGCCGGCCCCGTCGCTCCCCTACCGGCCCCTCGCGCCCCTAGCCGGCCCCTCGCGCCCCTACGGCCCCTCGTGCTCCTACCGCCCCCCCCCCCCCCCCCCGCGTCCCTAGCCGGCCCCACGCGCCCTTGCCGGCCCCGCTCGCCCTAGCCGGCCTTTTGTTCCCTAGCCGGCCTCGTCGCCTGAGCCCCCGAGCCGCCGTGTCCCCAAGCCCCCAAGCACCCGCGCCGCCGAGCCGTCGAGCCGCCGTGCCGCCGCACCACCGTGCCGCCGAGCCGACGAGCCGCCGCGCCGCCGTGTCCCCGAGCCGCCGCGCCGCCGAGCCGCCGAGTCGCTGCGCCGCTGAGCCGCTGTGCCACTGCCACACTGTGGGATGGCGGACGCCGTTCTTTGCTTGGACGCTGAGGGGCACGCGATCGACTTCGCCGTTTGGCTCGTCGATCTCCGCCGGCACCTGACAGGTCAGCGCCAGGATAGGCACTCCCTGGCTATGCATGTTGATGGTTTGATTCCCCGCCCCCCTGCGCCTGATCCCCTCCCTGCTGACCCTACCACTGCTGAGAGCGAGGCTTTCGCTGCTGCTGTGCTTGCTCGAGCTGTCTGGGATTCTCGTGACGCAGTAGCCCAGCTTGCCATTAGCCATGCTCTCCCCCTGTCTGAGCGTCCGCGCTTTACCACTGTCGCGAACGCCAAGGACTTTCTCGCTGCAGTTGTTGAGCGTTACTCCACACCTGCTTCCGCCTCTGCTGGCCGCTTGATCCTACCCATGCTCTTTACTGATCTTTCTGCTTTCCCCATGGTAGATGACTTTGCTACTCACCTCCGTGCACTAGAGACTAGCTACCGCGCTGCTAGCTCTGCCGCCCAGCATACTGTCTTCCCCCCACCTTTCTGCGCTACCCTGTACCTCATTGCCATGCGCCTGCCTGGCCGCTTAGCCACTGCCCGCGACCACTTCCTTAGTCAGCATCCTGCCGACCTCACCCTGACCGCCTTTGTCACTACTCTGTCTAAAATAGAGACTCCCCAGCGCACTATCGCTCAGTCGAGCGGTGTTGCGGCAGTCCCAATCTTTCAGGGCTGTGCCCCCTCCTAGTGCACGTACGCTGACGTCTCTTCCGCAGTTGCCACGACTGCGCCTGCACCTGAGACAGCGGCTGCGGCTTACCCGCAGCAGCGCCAGCGTGGGGGCCACCGTGAACCCAAGGGAGGACGTGGAGGTGGTGCTAGTGGTGGTGGTGGTGGGGACAGTGGTTCTGACGAGGGGTTTGGTACTGGTGCCCAGCCTGCTGCACCACAGTGTGCGTGTGTTTGGCTTAGACATGGATCAGATTAGTTCTGCCTTGCATTCTCTGTATGCTGACGCTTCGAGTGTTTCCGGATCGTATTACTCGGTGTTCTCTAGCTTAGGCGTAGCACCTGAGTGTAGTCCTGACTCCCCTGCTGCATCTGGCGTAGGATAGCTTGCTTTGTCTAGCCTTGGCTCTACCCTTGCTCCTCCGTCATCGGCCACTACGGCGTCACTGTCCTTCACTCTAGACTCCGGTGTGTCAGCCTATTTCTTCCGCGACCACGCCGCCCTCATACCGCTTGCTGTGCCTGCCGCTGTCGCCCTTGCGGACCCCTCCTCTGGTCCTGTACTTGCCCGCAGCTACACTACCCTTCCCTGTCCGGCGGTTCCCTCGGGTTCCCTTACAGGCCTGCACATCCCTTCGTTCTCCAGAAACTTAGTTGGTGTCGGCTATCTTCAGGACCTCGGCGTCACCACTACGTTCCCTGGTCACAAGCGGTACGCAGTGTGTTCCGAGGCCACCTCAGGTGCCCCCCTTGCGACATTCCCCCGGGACCCTGTGTCTGGCCTGTTTACGCTGGACACTGCTCCCCCCCCGGTAGGCGATTCCTTCTCCGGTTCTGCGTCCACCCAGGTACAGTGACGGATACAATTGTCCGGATGGTTTGCACTAACTAGGGTTTTTTGGCATTCCGACCACTGTACATGAAGTCTTAATGTTTAATTGTGGCACACTTTGGGAGGGGCACATGGTGGATGTGTTCATAGTGCTATAATCCATAATAGTACGCTGGACCTAACTTAGTGCCAAAAGATATCCAAAGAGAACATCCGGACAATTGTTTCCCAGGATAATGCGCAAACTTCCGAACATCGTTTCTAGTACCTAGTCCACCGACCCTTAGCCTTGATCACCACCCGCACCCTCCTAGGCATGTTATCTATGAGGTTAGTGTAAACCTTTACAGGGAACTTCTCGCACTCTTCCTGGACCCGCACTTATGCATAAGGGGGTGAGCACAAGGAAAATCGCGAAGGATTTTAGCGTATGCAAAATAAATGTGCATGATTTCTGATTGAATGTGATCTCTTAGTTTTGCCACGATGAAGTGTGACCAAAGATGCCATTAGCCGATTCGTCCCGTCTTTTCATGGGTCGTCTCCGTTGTACCGCTGTAGGGTAAAACCACGAACAGAGCAGCGAAAACTAGCGTATACACCGTGAAACTAAGGGTAACGTAGTACGGTCGATCATACACCCTTGCACTATTAGAATCACGCTAGGTTCCACAAGTCTCGTCACGGTGAAGCAGTCGAAGAAGTCACGACTGTTCGAGAAGAATGCTTGACGTGAGGTATGGTGATAAAAAGGGTCACTCCAGTGCAACATACTCATGCTCTCCAAGCCATTCCAAGCCATTGGTCTCGCCTACGCTTGGAATGGCTTGAAGAGCATGAGTATGTAGCACTTGAGTGACCCTCTTCCTCACCATACCTCAACCCGGATATTTTCCCCACCAGTCGGGGCTTCTTCGACTGCTGCACCGTGATGAGACTAGTGGATTTTAACGGGATTCCAATAGTGAAAGGGTGCACAGTCGACCGTGCTATGTTACCCTAAGTTTCATCGCGGATGCGCTAGTTTTCGCCACTCTGTTCGCAATTTTACCCTACAACGGTACGACGAAGACGACCCATTAAAAGAGGGGACCAAACGACTAATGGTCCAGTCTTTTCCTGAAAAGATACACCTCAGCGTGGCTGGTCTAAGAGATCACATTCAATCAGAGATCGTACACAATACTCTTGCATACGCTCAAATCCTTCGCAATTTTCCTATTGCTCACCCCCTTATGCAAAAGGGTGGGTCCAAGAAGAGTGCGAGAAGTTCCCTGCAAAGGTTTGCACTAACCTTGTAGATAACATGCATAGGAGGGTGCGTGTGGTGATCAAGGCCAAGGGTCGGTGGAATAGGTACTAGAAACGCTGTTCACAAGTTTGGGCTTTGTCCTGGGAAACAATTGTCCGGATGTACTCTCTGGATACCTTTTGACACTTAGTTAGATCCGGTATACTATTATGGATTTTAGAACTAAGAACAAATCCACTATGTGGTACTCCCAAACCATACGACGATTAAACATTAAGACTTTATGTACTGTGGTCGGAATGCAAAAAAAATCCTCGTTAATGCAAAACATCCTGACAATTGTTTCCGTCACTATAGCTGCGGCCTGCTCGCATTGGTCGCTCACTCACCCGTCCCTATTGTGGCACCACCGTCTAGGTCACCCCGCGCTCCCCCGCCTGCATAACATGTCTCAGCACAGTCTAGTCCTCGGCCTCCATGCGTCGCTCCCTGCTCTCCCTCCCTCGCCTGCGCCGCCGTGCACGCCCCGCGTCAAGAGCCGGCTGCGCCGTGCTCCTCACTCCTCCTCACTTCGCCCTGCCACTAGACCCCTTCAGACCCTGCACTTGGACATCTGGGGCCCAGCTCCTGTCCTTGGGCCGCGTCACGAGCGCTACTTTCTTGTGCTCGTTGACGACTTCACGCGCTACACCACGGTGTTTCCTCTGGAGCGGAAGGCCATCGTGCCTGACGTTCTTATCCCGTGGCTCGTCACTGCGCGCCTCCACCGCGGTCTCCGTGTGCTGTGTCTCCACTCCGACCGTGGCGGCGAGTTCGCTTGTGGTCGGCTGGGTCAATTCTGTCATGCGCAGGGTATCACCCAGAAGTACATCCTACAGGACTCCCCGCAGCAGAATGGGGTCCCTGAGCGACGCATCGTTTTGGTCATGGAGGTGGCTCATACCTCCATGATCCATGCTGGTGCACCCAATTTTCTGTGGCCGTTCGCCGTTCGCTACGCTGCTCACCAGCTTAACCTCTGGCCTCGCTCTTAGCGGCCACAGATTTCGCCGACCCTCCATTGGACCGGGTTCTCTGGCGACGCGTATGCGATCCACGTCTGGGGCTGCCTTGCTCATGTTCGTGCCTCCGGCACGAACAAGCTCACTGCCCGCACAGTCCCCTGTGTCTTCCTCGGTTTTCCCCTTAACTTGTCTGACTGGCACTTCTACCACCCGCCGTCTCATCGCTTCCTTCACTCCCGCGACGTCACTTTCGACGAGTCTGTCTCCTTTTTCCACCGCTTTCCTCACCGAGGTCTCCCGATCCCCCCCCCGATTTCTGGTTCCCACTCCCCTGGCCGCCCCTGCTCCCCTCCCTCCCCATCCTGCTCTGTCTGGTGTGTCTCACATCACTCCCCTCCCGTCGGTTGTCCCGGTCGAGGAGTCGGCTGACTCCGGTGGCCCCGCGGCGCAGTCTGCACCGTTTGTCCCTCGCCCGGTGTCTCCTCCTCCCTAGTCGCAATCGCCGCCGCAGCCGCAGCCGCCGCCGCAGGTGCCGCCGCCGCAGCAGTCGTCGGCGCAGCCGCAGCCGTTCGTGGACTCTGGAGGTGCTGGAGTTGGAGAGGGTGCTAGTCCTAGGGCTCCTATCCTGGCTTGTCCCGGCGGGCTCGGGGGTGGCACCGGCGCTGGAGACGTTTCTCGTTCTGGGGGTGCTGGCGTGGAGTGTACCGGAGGTAGCAGTGGTGCAGCTGGTGGTCCAGATGTCGGCGTTGAGAAGCGGCAGCAGCAGCAGTCGCCGTCGGTGTCCGCCCTTTGCCTGCTCGGCCTTCCCTCCCCTGACTGCTCGCCTGCGCCTCCCTCGCCGTCTCCCCTTCTTCCTGTCCACGGTCCTGTGTTTCCTCCGCCAGACTCGTCCCCGGCTCGTTTCCCCTCTCGTTCCCCTCCTGTTACTCCTCCTGTGTCTCCTTACCCGATGCCTCCGTCTCACGTCAGGTCTCGCCGTCCCTCTCGTGCTCGTCCTCTCTCTCGTGATCAGCGTTCTCACCCTATGTTGCTTTGTTCCCACGCGTCTCGTCCTCCCCGTTTGCCTTCGCCTCCTCCGTCGTCGCTCACTGTCGCGCCTCCCCCTCTGTCTAACAACCTTTGTGTTGCTCGTCCTCTTGTTCCTCGGGTCCTTGCCTCCCTCGTTACCGACCCGTCTGTTCCTGCCTCCAGTCATGACGCTTTTGTAGCTGCTGTCGCTGACTTTGCCTCTACTAGCCGCCTTAACATCGCTTCCGCTCTGGCCTCTAACCCTGTCTGTCCTCCGTCCGTCGAGGGTGCTCCTGCCCTTGGAGGACTGACAGTACGAGCTTGCCTTCTTATCAGAGGCTGCTCCCCATCTCTGTTCCATGCTGCTAGTCCCTGAGGGTGACCTCGACGCCTTTGACATCCCGACCCCTCGCACCTACGCTCAGGCGACCTGGGGACCCTGGGCCTGACATGGAGCAGGTGACGGCATCTTGGAGGGCTACCGGCAGCTACGTCGACGCAGTTCCCCCACCTCGGGTGAACGTAGTCGATGGCCGGTGGCTCTTCAAAGTGAAGCGCCCCCCTGGAGAGCCGTTTGTATTCAAGGCGCGCTACGTGGCTAGAGGCTTCAGTCAGCGAGAGGGGGTGAACTTTTTTCAGACCTTCACCCCGACCCCGAAGACGACTACTCTTCGGGCGCTGCTACACGTAGCAGTACAGCGTGACTACCAGCTTCACTCCCTCGACTTCTCCACTGCTTTCCTTCAGAGCAGCCTACACGAGGAGGTCAACCTGCGCCGCCCTCAGGGCTTCACCGGTACTTTCCCTCCTGGGACCCAGTGGCTCCTCCGGCGCCCCGTCTACGGCTTGCGGCAGGCGCCCCGTGGGTGGCACGACACGCTGCATGCCACACTAGCTGACCTGTAGTTCTTTCTGTCCTCTTCTGATCCTTCGCTCTTCGTTCGTGCTGGCCAGACTCCGTTCTACATCCGGGTCTACGTAGATGACCTGTTCTTTGCTACAGCAGACAGAGATGCGCTGGCCTCCGTGAAGGCTGAGCTGCTGAGGCGACACACTTGCACTGACCTGGGAGAGCTGCGCCACTACCTTGGCCTGCAGATCTCCAGGGACAGAGCATCACGCACCATCACTCTTACACAGTCACACTTGGTGCGTCAGGTCCTTCAGAGGTTCGGTCTTCAGTTCTCCGCACAGCCCACACCTCTGCGGATAGACCACATGCTCTCAGCTCCAGTTCACAAGGAGTCAGCAGAGCCCACTGGTCCTTACGCAGAGCTGGTGGGTTGCCTCATGTACCTGATGACTTGCACTCGCCCAGATCTCGCATACCCTCTCAGCATCTTTGCCCGCTTTGTCGCTATAGGCAGACACCGACCACAGCACTGGTCGGCCGCTAAGAGGGTTTTGTGTTATCTTGCAAGTACATCGGGCATGGGGCTGGTGTTGGGAGGGCGCAGGCCAGTGGTTCTTACTGGGCACACAGACGCTTCTTGGGCAGACGACGCTGAGACCCTCCGGTCCTTCCAGGGCTACTGCTTTAGCCTTGGTTCTGGTGCCATTTCGTGGAGGTCCACTCGCTCCTCGTCTGTTGCTCAGTCTAGCTGCGAGGCTGAGATCTACGCCGGTGCCATGGCGGCACAGGAGCTCCACTAGTTGACCTTCTTGCTTGCCGACTTAGGTGAGCGTCCTAGCTCTGCCCCGGTCCTGTACAGGGCCATGATCCTCCTGTATCAGGAGCCTTGACTTGAGGGCAGAGCGCAGCACATTCAGCAGCGGTACTTCCTCCTGCGCGAGCTTTTGCAGCGTCGACAGGCCCGCGTAGTACACTTGGCCTCTGGTGCCAACACAGCTAATATGTTTACTGAGGCGCTTCTGCTTAGAGATCATCAGTGGCACTGCTTGCAGTTAGGTCTAGTCCCTATTGACTCTCACTTGCTAGGCCCTTGATTGCGTACTCCTTTCTATTTATGCCTTCCAGACTAGCCTTGTGGCCTTTCCTGTAGTGGTTGGACTAGTAATGCCGCCCTGGTTTGCTCTGTCTTTCTTGTAATCTTGGTGACTGGTCTTCGGGCCCCTGCCACAGAGGTTGGACTAGTAGTGCCACCCCGAGCTGCGTGTTTTTTGCTCAGCACTACCCCTTGTCTAGCCTAGGGGGTGTGTCAACTTATACATACCGTGATCACCCGGATATAGGCGCAGCCATTTATTAAGCCCAGTGGGCTTATAGAGTGCAAACGCGCTTATATCCGTTATTTCATTATAAGCACACCTTTTTAGAAAATATATTTCCTATAAGCGCATTGAATTGCTATTAAAAAGCAGATGCATTGCGCAAACTTCCATTTCGAAAACTCTGTGCCATATCTCCCGCGGCACTCTCGCACCCCTCCCAAGCACCTCGCCTGCTAGATTCTTGCGTTTCCCGATCACTCTTGCATATGATTGGTCCCTACCCTGCCTTCCCAGCATAGTTGTGCTGGCGAAAAAAATCGCCAGATATTTCGCACGATATTTCTGCGCGTCCCCTTTTGAAGACAGTTGTATTGGAGCCAAAATTTACCCAGCTACATTTTGCTGTGTTCAAATCATTAATCCATATAGTCATTTATATTAGCGCATGAGCTTATATTTTTTATTCGATTACAAGCGCATGCTTTTTGTTCAACCGAATCCCTGTAAGCACATACACGCCTATATCCGGGGGATTACGGTATATTGTTATGTAGAAGTTATAGACTAGATAGGGTATGTTCTTAGTGGGTACAACCCAAATGCTATATCTTTCATGTTCTCCCTTCTTCTAATCATTCTTTCTAGTCTCAACACGAACGACTAGAATGAGAGAATACATGAGTATATAGCTAGTGGGTTGTAGTTTCTATGGCATGACCCTATGTAGTCTACTAAATATACACAAATATGTTCAACAATTCTAACAGTGTATTATCAGCGCCAGAATGTTTCCGATGCCCACGGCCTCGTTTAGGAGTGGGGGGTAGTGTAAGGAATTTCCATTCCTTACTGAGTTGTGCGTACACCCTAACTCATTGACTCGTCACGTTCGGCCTCATTTTTCGGCCCAAACCTTTTCCGCGTCGCGTCCGGCACTGTCGCCAAATTGCCGAACCTACCCATGTTCTGAGGTTTTTCGCCCTAGCACACCACCCCTATATAACCTCGTGCCTTCATTGCAATAGCGACCTTGGATTCTCTCATTGACACTTCTTAGTGTCAGAAACCCAGTCACTAACCACTGGGTTAAAAGGGCTTGTTAATAGCGGGTTAGTGCGCCCATAGCCCCCCAGGCTCTGCACCTGTGGCCCTTCCCCGAGGATCTCAAGGGCAACCCCAGCGGGTCACTCAACACCCCCCCCCCCGCTAGGATAGGTGGAAGACACGAGCACCTCTGCAGCGCTGGCACTGGGAGTTGAACCCAAGACCTTTGGCTCTGATGTACCATGTCAGAAACCCAGTCACTAACCACTGGGTTAAAAGGGCTTGTTAATAGCGGGTTAGTGCGCCCATAGCCCCCCCAGGCTCTGCACCTGTGGCCCTTCCCCGAGGATCTCAAGGGCAACCCCAGCGGGTCACTCTACACCTCCCCCCCCGCTGGGATAGGTGGAAGACACGAGCGCCTCTGCAGCGCTGGCACTGGGAGTTGAACCCAAGACCTTCGGCTCTGATGTACCATGTCAGAAACCCAGTCACTAACCACTGGGTTAAAAGGGCTTGTTAATAGCGGGTTAGTGCGCCCATAGCCCCCCAGGCTCTGTACCTGTGGCCCTTCCCGGAGGATCTCAAGGGCAACCCCAGCGGGTCACTCAACACCTAGCACACCACCCCTATATAACCTCGTGCCTTTATTTTTCATTGACACTTCCTATATCATAAGATTGTAGCATGGCGAAAACGTTGGGAACAAAGCAGAGCACGGAACGCTATGGCGGTGCTTGTGCGAAGACAGACAAATAGCGTTGCCACCTTTTGGCGAGGAGAACGAACGAGCGGTCACCCCCTGACTGGCTGCGGCGGTCGCACGTGGTACCACGAGGGTGCGGAGAGCAATGGAG
Source organism: Closterium sp. NIES-67 (assembly GCA_027943415.1). Lineage (NCBI taxonomy): Eukaryota > Viridiplantae > Streptophyta > Zygnematophyceae > Desmidiales > Closteriaceae > Closterium > Closterium sp. NIES-67. The sequence goes on from BQMB01001915.1 coordinate 70,879, forward strand.
GTGCGCAGTGCAGTCCCACGAGGAAGAACTCGCAGTCAGCCTGAGGAGGAGGACAGCGCGCTGGGGAGGGGCGAAACGGGTAATCTTCCATATTCACTTTGAATTTCGGGCTAGGGACGTGAAGGCTAGATGTAGCACTTACTGTTTTGGAGATGGAACCACATGCGTATTAAAAATTATTTACTGACTTCGAGGAATTATACACCCATAGTTTCCACCCATCAGTTTCCATTGTTTTCGCGATGTATGGACGGTCCGGTTAGGTTGAAGGATCGTGCATAAAAGGTAGCTGCCCTGAGGGATTGACTGCCGCGCGCACTTCCCCTCAGCTGCCTTCCCCGCCTTCCCCGTCCCGTCAACCAGGGAGTGTTTCCAAACTAGGCATTCCCTATGCCATTGCTGCCCAACCTTCCACCAAAGCCGCCATGGCCCACGACCCAACCACAGACGACAATCCCCTTGCTCTGGCTCAAGAGCAGCTCGAGTCTGCTCAACAAGCTGCTTTGCGACACACCCATGCTGATTACTACGTGTATATGCCGCGTTTCTCGGGTTGCCTCTAGGCGACCACGTTTCTCGGTTGTTGGTCGTCTCTTGTGATGCACGCTGCCTTACATCCGCAAGTCGAATCGAAAGCACATTACTCGATCGTGAGTCCCAATGATGGCGGATGTTTTCGCTGAGGAAGCATCAGCGATCGGCGGCATCAGCGTGTCGCATCGTATCCTGTCGTAAGCTCGTCGTCGCGTCCAGTCCAGCCTGTGTCCCTTGTTCGCTACCGTGCTGGTTCCGCCTCTTCCGCACGCGCCGTCTTGCGCAGCAGCAGCAGCAGCAGCAAGTAGAAGGCTGGCTCTGTCATCTCCGTCTACTCCGCCATACTCTCCGCTCGCCGCTCTCCGCCCTCCGCTGGGCCCGCGCGCCGGTGGGCAGGCGCGGTTCCGCGGGTTCAAAGAACGCCGAAGCGCACGGCGCCAGACACGGATTCCAAGAGGCCCTTCCGCCCGTTCCTTAGCGTTCCGAAGTTGGCGTGGTGGGAGGGGAGGAAAGGCGGCGGAGATCGCGCATCCTGGCGTCTGGCGCCATTCACGGCGCTGGGCGCACTCGGCGGAAGCAGAATGAACGGCGCAACGTTTCCCGCCAATGGGGAGGGGGACGGCTCCGCGGGAGAGGCCTTGGACCATCGCCTCGGCGGAAGGTCGGAGGGCGCAGGCGGAGGACTTGGGGGATCTGTGGCGGAGGCTTCGGCGGAAGATGGCTCGAGCGGAGGACGGTCGGCGGAGGATGAGCGCCCGCTGATTGCGCCATCTGAACGGCGGGGCACGTGGGCGGAAGAGGAGGCGCGGAGGACTTGCGCGACTGGGGAGAATGGATGGGATGATGCCTTGCGCAGTGGGGAAATTCAGAGCGAGTTGCGCCACGCGGAGGGCGCAGTCGCGGGGGAGGCGCGCGGTGACGGGGACCGCGGGGGAGCGGAGAGATTGCGCGGCGGCGGAGGTCGCAGTAGCGCTGACGCAAATGGATGCGCGGAAGCTAGCAGTTCAGGTTCTGGCGGCGGAGGCGCGGGGGAAGTTGCGGGGGAAGATCGGGGGGAAAATGAAGGCGAAAAAGCGGGGAGGGGGGAAGGGGAGGAGGAAAAGCTAATCCGGGGAGAAAGCGGAAAGGCGGAAGAAGAAGGCGGAAAGGCAAACGATTTGAGCGGAAACGGGAAATGGGTGGACGGGGAGAGAGGGCTGAGGGGAGAGGAAGCGGAGGACCCTTCCGCGGATGGGGGCGGGAAGGGGAAGGCGGGCGGGGAGTGTTCGGGGAGCGAGTCGTCGCGGCGCACGGCGGATGGGGAGCGGTCGTTCGTGTGGCTGCTGAACCCGCTCGAGACGCAAGATGACGTGGAGGCAGAGGGGGATGAGGAGGAATGGGAGGAGGTTGAGGAAGGTAAGGAGGGAGAGGGCGAGGGGGATTGGGAGTGGGAGGGAGAGGGAGAGGGGGATGGGGAGGAGGGAGGCGCAGCGACTGGGGAAGCCGCGCGGCAGAAGCGGAGGCGGAGGAGGCGGAAGGGCAGTGCGGCGGCGGCAGACGGCGGAGCCGCTGGGGAAGGCACGGGGGGCAGGAGCCGGGGCGAGGGCAGCAGATCCGGCAGGGCCGGGGGAGGGGGAGCAGGCGGGGGGGGGGGGGGCGGGGCGGAGAACGCATGGCGCGCGCTGGAAGGCCATGAGGACAAATTCGTGGAGCTCCAGAAGCTCTTCGTGGGGCCGAAATTCGCGACCGGGACCTACGGGCGGCTGTACCAGGGTCTGTACGAAGGGCAGGACGTGGCGATTAAGATCCTACGGCCGCCAGACAGTGAGGGCGAGGCGGAGAAACTCGCGCATCAGTTCAAGCAGGAGGTGGACCTCCTGGCGCGGCTGGACCACCCGAACGTGGTGCGGTTCGTGGGCGCGTGCCAGCGCCCGCCCACGTGGTGCATCCTCACGGAGTACCTGGGGGGGGGCAGCCTGCGCGCGTTCCTGCAGAAGCGCGAGGGGGCGCTGCTGCCGCTGCCCGACGTGCTGCGCCTGGCGCTGGACATCGCGCGCGGCATGGAGTACCTGCACGCGGAGGTGATGGGGGGGGAAGGGAGGGGGAGGGGAAAAGGGTGTTGGAGGGGTGGGGGGAGGAGGAGGAGGGGGGAACGAGGGAAAAGTAGGTTTGTGAGAGAGTTGGTGTGTGTGTGATGGGACGCGCACAGGTGAGGTAAGGCAAGCATGAATGGGTGGTGCGTGCAGGTAGGGGCATGGGCTAGTGGGATTCTGACATATTCAGGTGCTTGGCGAGGGGTTGAGTGGGTAGTACTTGGGGGCTGGTTGGTTCAAGAGAGTGGGTCTGCGGACGGCTGCGAACGGCTGCGAGGGCAGAGTGTCAGTGCAAGGGGCAGGGTAGGACAGCAGGCTGCCGGTAGCAGCAGTGTGCTGGAGAGAGCATGCAGGGCGAAAGGCACTCTACGCCTGGCTGGTAGGTATGGCATGGGGAGTGAACCAGGCCGGCAGGCGCAGAGTGGGGGAAGGCCTAAGCGGTACGGTGGAGGACTGGGTGTGGTTGGTTGGAGGGCGGCAAGGGATGCATGCGGGGCACAGCGATGCATGCGGGGCACAGGGATGCATGCGGGGCACAGGGAGTGATTAGAGCATGCGAGCACATGCATCCAGGAATGGTGGTGCCATTTTCGCATCACAAACACGGCTGCTGTGTTGGGTGGGTAGGGTGCTTCTTTGGTCTGTCAGTCAGTCGGGGTCTTGTGAGAGCAGGCGTGCACCACCACATCATCGATCGAACTTGCCCCCAAGGGTGAATGGAGCAAATCAGCCTTGCACCATTGTACCTCCTTTTCACCTCCTTGCCGCCGCCTCCTCCTCCTCCTCCTCCTCCTCCTCCTCCTCCTCCTCCTCCTCCTCCTCCTCCTCCTCCTCCTCCTCCTCCTCCTCCTCCTCCTCCTCCTCCTCCTCCTCCTCCTCCTCCTCCTCCTCCTCCTCCTCCTCCTCCTCCTCCTCCTCCTCCTCCTCCTCTTCCCCCTCTTGCTGTCTCCTATGGCCCCGTCCCCATCCCTTTTTGCATCCCCCCATTCCTCCTAACTCCCCAGACCCACACTCCCTCCCCTTCCTTGCACCCCCCACCCACAGGGCGTGGTGCACCGGGACTTAAAGCCCGACAACCTTGTGCTCACCACAGACAACGTGGTCAAGATCACCGACTTTGGCGTGGCCCGTCTGGAGGCGGACACATCCATGATGACAGCAGAGACAGGCACGTACCGGTGGATGGCGCCCGAGGTGGTGGACCACCGGCCGTACAGCAAGAACGTGGACGTGTACAGCTTCGGGATCGTGCTCTGGGAGCTCTGCACCGTGCAGCTGCCGTTTGCTGGCATGACCGCCATGCAGGCCGCCTTCGCCGTCGTCAATAAGGTCCGTGCACGGTGCTGCGGGTGCTGGGGGGTGGTGTGGGTTGTCGGGGGTGGTTGGGGTTGTGGGGAGAGACAGGCCGCCTTTGCTGTTGGGGATATGATGGGAGGGAGTGGAAGGGAGGGACGGGGGAGAGGGGTTGAGAAGGGGTGGGGTGGGGGAATGGCGGAGAGGGAGAGCGGGAGTGTGGAGAGGAGTGGTGGTGGTGGGGGGGTGTAGAGTGGAAAGGGGAGGTGGTTCTTGTGGCGATGGCAGTGGTTGGTGTTGCTCAGGTGACATGTGATGGCAGAAAGGGCATATTGTACAGAAACCCCTTCATTCATGCCAGTAAATGAAGCACCACTCATTGTAGCATCCCCACATGTGCCCTGCCCCTGCTCTGCACGTGGCACCTCTAGCACACCCCGCATCCGTCCACCCACCCTGTTCCCCTGCCTCCCCCTTCCCAACCCCTTTCTCCGTTTCGCCCTCACTGATCCACCGCAGTCCCTCCCTTCTCTCCCCTCCCCTCCATGCATCCAGGGCACGCGGCCGGATATCTCAGCGAACATCCCTGTGCCCCTGGTGCAGCTGATGCAGGCGTGCTGGCACACAAACCCCGACCGCCGCCCGCCCTTCAGCGAGGTGGTGCAGCAGCTGGAGGCCATGCAAGACGCTCTCACCCGCGACCCTAACGCCCTGCAGCGCCAACCCCCGCCGCACACACCCCGCGCCTCCCCCTCCACGTCCCCCAAGCTCTTCTGCTGCTGCTAGCCTGCTCGCTAGCCTGCTGGGTAGCCTGCGCAGGGAGGGGCCTCTGGGGTGGCATGGTGTGGCGTGGCATGGCGTGGCTTGGTGTGACCTTGTGCTGTGCCCGCGCCATGCCATGCCCTGCGGTCTGGTGCCACGGCGTGCTGGTCTTGGTTCCCGCATGTGGCACAGCTTGCTTGAGGGACAAGGTCGAGGGGAGGGAAGGTGGAGGCAAGTGGAGGAGGAGTGACAGTGGAGGAAATGCTGGGTGGGAGTGGAAGGAACTGAGGTCTGTTTATTGGTGGGTGTGAAGTGAAGATGCTGTGGCGTGGTAGGAGCTTCCAAGTGCAATGAAAAGAGGGAGGGAGTGTCTGTTGAGTTACGGTATGGTACGGTATATGGTTGCGACCTGTTGGTGCGTACCAGAAGGTATTACCCAACAGCACCAGTGCGCCAGCGCCTGCGCCAGCGTTGATGGAAGTGGCAGCAGTGGTTGCAGCACGGTAGATGGCGCCTCCAGTCCAGAAAGTGCTGGATCTCGTTTTGATGGGAGGGGAGGCTTTGATGCATTGTGTCAGGGAGGTACTGGGAGGTATAAATGTCAAACATAAGTATAACTCATGTTTGTATAGACTGTATAGGGTCGCCTCTTAGAGGGTACAACACTCTTAGGTATATACCCTTGTACTCTCTCTCTATTCAACAATTCTTCAGTTCTAAGATGGTATCAGCAGTAGGTAGGTCCCACCGCCCCCCCCACGCTTCCGCCCTAGGATCTACCCCCGTTCGTCGCGCCCCCTAGGCCCCGTCGCGTCACCTAGGACCAGTCGCGCCCCCCCCCTGGGCCCGTCGCGTCACCTAGGACCAGTCGCGCCCCCCCCTGGGCCCGTCACGCCCCCCCTGGGCCCCGTCACGCCCCCTGGCCCCGTCGCGCCCCTGGGCCCCGTCACGCTCCCCTGGGCCCCGTCGCGCCCCCTGGGCCCCGTCACGCTCCCCTGGGCCCCGTCGCGCCCCCTGGGCCCCGTCACGCTCCCCTGGGCCCGTCGCGCCCCCTAGCACCCGTCACGCCCCTCCTGGGCCCCCCGTTGGTGCCTCCTGGCCCTATCGCGCGAATCCTAGCCCGTCGCGCCTTACCTAGCCCGTCGCGCCTTTCCTAGCCCGTCGCGCTTCCTAGTCCGTCGCTCCAGCCCCGCGACCGTCCCAGCCGGCCCCGCGACCGTCCCAGCCGGCGCCGCGACCGTCCCAGCCGGCCCCGCGACCGTCCCAGCCGGCCCCGCGACCGTCCCAGCCGGCCCCGTGACCGTCCCAGCCGGCCCCGCGACCGTCCCGGCCGGCCCCGCGACCGTCCCAGCCGGCCCCGCGACCGTCCCGGCCGGCCCCGCGACCGTCCCAGCCGGCCCCGCGACCGTCCCTGCCGGCCCCGCGCCCGTCCCAGCCGGCCCCGCGACCGTCCCAGCCGGCCCCGCGACCGTCCCAGCCGGCGTCGCGACCGTCCCAGCCGGCGCCGCGACCGTCCCAGCCGGCCCCGCGATCGTCCCAGCCGGCCCCCGCCCGTCCCAGCCGGCCCCTCGTGCCCGTCCAGGCCGCCCCTGCACCCGTCCCAGCCGGCCCCGCGCCTGTCCCAGCAGGCCCCGCTCCCGTCCCAGCCGGCCCCGCGCCTGTCCCAGCCGGCCCCGCGCCCGTTCCAGCCGGCCCCGCGCCCGTCCCAACCGGCCCCGCGACCGTCCCAGCAGACCCCGCGACCGTCCCAGCCGGCCCCGCGATCGTCCCAGCCGGCCCCGTGACCGTCCCAGCCGGCCCCTCGTGCCCGTCCAGGCCGCCCCTGCACCCGTCCCAGCCGGCCCCGCGCCTGTCCCAGCAGGCCCCGCGCCCGTCCCAGCCGGCCCCGCGCCTCTCCCAGCCGGCCCCGCGCCCGTTCCAGCCGGCCCCGCGCCCGTCCCTGCCGGTCCCGCGCCCGTCCGAGCCGGCTCCCGCGCTTGTCCCGGCCGGCCCCGCGTCGACTTCCGGCCCTTCCTCGCCGGCCCTACGACCGTCCGATCTGCACTCTCCCTGGTACGGTTCTCCACCACCTTTCACCGCACTGTACCGCACTACACCGCACCGCACCGCCCTGCACTGCCCTGCATCGCACTGCCTCGCCTTGCACCGCCCTGCACCGCACGGCATTGCCCTGCTCTGCACTGCACCGCACTGTACAGTCCTGCACTGCCCCTGATGGCGGCGGAGCTTCGCTTCGACGCTGAAGGCCAGCCTCTGGAGTTCGAGGCGTGGCTTGCCGACCTTCGGCGTCAACTCTCTGGCCAGCGGCAGGATGGTGAACCGCTTTCCGCACACCTTGACGGTACGCTCCCCTGCCCAGACCCCCCTGCTGTTCTGCCCGCTGACTCCGCACCCACTGAGCGCGAGTCTACTGCTGCCACTGCCCGTGCGCGCTCTGTCTGGCTTTCTCAAGATGCTGTCGCTCAGCTTGCCATTAGCAATGCCCTTCCCCTGTCCGAGCGCCCCCGCTTTAGGTCCCTCACTACTGCCCAAGCTTACTTAGATGCTGTCATCAAGCGCTATTCCACCCCTCCAGCTGCCTCGGTGGGTCGCCTGATCCTCCCGATGCTCTTTCTTGACCTTGCGTCTTTCCCCACTGTCTCTGACCTCGCTTCCCACCTGCGCTCGATAGATGAGACCTGGCGCGCTGCCTGCACTGACGCACAGCTTAGAGCCCACCAGCCGCCCATTACCTCTACCCTTTACCTGCTTGCCACCCGCCTCCCTGACCGCCTTGGTGTCGCCCGCGACCACTTCTTTAGCATTCACCCCGCAGACCTCACCCTCACTGACTTTGTAGACACCCTGACTGTGAATGAGACCCGCCACCGCTCCATCGCCCAGGCGAGCGGTACCGTGCCGGTCCCTATCTTTCAGGGTTGTGCCCCCGCTCAGTGTACTTTCTCCAACGGCTCTGCCGCTGTGGCTGAGACTGCTGCTGCAGCGCAGTTTCGTTCGGGGAAGGGCCGCCGCCCCAAGGTTGGGCGCGGCGGAGGAGGCGGGGGTGCGGGAGGGGGTGGCGGTGGAGTCGGGTCGTCTGGTGCTGGAGCGGACGAGGGGACCCTGCCCAGTCCAGCTGAGCCGCCGCCCCTGCAGTCGCAGCAGCAGCAGCAGCCACAGCAGCCGCCGCAGTCGCAGCAGCCGCAGCCTTCGCAGCAGCCGCAGCAGCCACCGCAGACGAGGCAGACGAGTGTCCTCCCGCCCGGGTGGCCCGGCGCTGGCGGTGGTCGGGCGCGTGGTGGTGTGCCGAGTGGTGGTTCTAGAGGCGTGCGTTGTCAGTACCAGATCCAGACCGGTCCTCGCCGCGGCTTCGTTTGCGGTAAGATCCGTCACTCCACTACCCGCTGTTTTCGTCGCCTGGACGACCTGTTTCGTCAGCGCTTCGGCCCGTCGCCAGACCTCCCGGACTGGCACAGTTTGCTTAGTCGTAAGATTCAGATTTTTGACATGGACATGGATGCCATTGTTTCTGTTCTGCATGTGATGTATGCTGATGACTCTAGTGTGCTTCCCGCTTATTACTCACTGCCGGCTAGTGTAGGTGTGCCTAGCTTAGCCTCACCTGCTGCGTCAGGCGTAGGATCCCCTGCTTTGTGTAGTCTTGGTGCTTCCGCCGTCGTTCCATCGCCAGACGCCTCTGCTTCGCTTTCCTTCACCTTGGACTCTGGCGCTTCCCGGTGTTTCTTCCGCGACTTCACCACACTGACGCCGCTTCCTGTTCTTGCTGCCGTTTCTCTTGCTGACCCCTCCGGCGGTCCGGTAGTCGCCCGCAGTTCCACCACCCTTCCCTGTCCGGCGGTTCCTTCGGGCACTCTCACAGGTCTGCATATCCCCTCGTTCTCCAGGAACCTAGTTGGTGTCGGCTGCCTCCAGGACCTTGGCGTAACCACTACGTTCCCTGGTCACGAGCGGTCTGCTGTCTGTACCGAGGCCGCCACGGGTGCCCCCCTGTCCACGTTCCCCCGGACCCGGTGTCCGGCCTGTTCACTCTGGACACCGTGACCCCCCTGGCTGGGGCGCTCCCTAAGGTGGCTGCGTCTACCCAGGTTGCTGCTGCCTGCTTCTGTCGGTCCCTCACTCACCCGACTCTCCTTTGGCACCACCGCCTAGGTCACCCTGCGCTCTCGCGTCTGCGTCACATGTCCCAGCACGGTCTTGTCCTTGGTCTCCCAGGTTCTCTCCCCGCGTTTCCCTCCTCCCCAGCCCCACCTTGCACGCCTTGTGTCGAGGGTCGGCTTCGCCGTGCCCCTCACTCCTCCTCGTTTCCCCCTACCGCCGCGCCGCTGCAGACCCTGCACCTGGACGTCTGGGGCCCCGCCCCCGTCCCTGGGCCGCGTCGCGAGCGCTACTTCCTTGTGCTTGTCGACGACTTTACTCGTTACACCGCAGTCTTTCCCCTGGAGCGCAAGGCCGACGTGCCTGGCGCTCTCATCCCCTGGCTTGTCTCTGCGCGTGTCCACCGCGGTCTCCCTGTCTTGCGTCTTCACTCCGACCGTGGTGGCGAGTTTGCCTCAGGTGTACTTGGTCGCTTTTGTCGTGCGGAGGGCATCTCCCAGACGTTCACCCTACCGGACTCCCCACAGCAGAATGGGGTCGCTGAGCGACGCATCGGTTTGGTCATGGAGGTGGCTCGCACCTCCATGATCCATGCCGGTGCACCCCATTTCCTGTGGCCGTTCGCTGTGCACTACGCTTCTCACCAGCTTAACCTGTGGCCGCACCCTCAGCAGCCGCAGGTTTCGCCGACCCGTCTTTGGACTGGGTCTCCTGGTGACGCGTCTGTGTTCCACGTCTGGGGCTGCCTTGCTCACGTCCGTGCCTCCGGCACAGACAAGCTCACTGCCCGCACCCTTCCCTGCGTCTTCCTCGGCTTTCCCCTTGACGCGTCTGACTGGCACTTTTACCACCCGCCGTCTCACCGCTTCTTTCACTCTCGCGACGTCACCTTTGACGAGTCCGTTTCCTATGACCGTCGCTTCCCCCACCGCGGTCCCCCGGTTACCCCCCCCCTGTTCCTAGTCACTCCTTCCCCGGTAGTCCCTGCCCCTCCCCCTCCTCCTCCCCGTCCTGCCCCCTCTGGTGTGTCCCACGTCACCCCCCTTCCGTTGGTGGACCCGGTTGAGGAGTCTTCTGACTCTGGTGGCCCTGCTGCGCAGTCCTCGCCGGCCGCCCCTCCCCCGGCGTCCCCTCCCCAGTCCCCTCCTCCACCGCCTCTGCCGCCGCTGCAGCCGTCGTTGTCGCTGCCGCCGCCGCCGTCGCAGCACCCATTTGTTGACTCTGGGGGTGCTAGTCCCGGTAGCCGTGGGGGTGGATCCTCTGGGGGTGCTGGTGTGGAGTGTGCTGGTGGTAGCCGCGGAGCCGCTTGCAGTCCCGGTGTCGCCGTTGTGCCGTCGTTGCAGCAGTCCCCGCCGGTGTCAGCCCTTCGCCTGCTCGGCCTTCCGTCCCCTGACCCTGCGGCTGTTCCTCTCCGACCGTCTCCTCCTCTTCCCGTCTACGGCCCTGTGTTCCCTCCGCCGGACTCGTCCCCGGCCCGTCTTCCTCCTCGTTCCCCTCCTGTGTCCCCTCCCCTGTATCCTGACCCGACTCCTCCGTCGCACGTCTGGTCTCACCGTCCCTCCCGTGCTCGTCCTGCCTCGCCTGTCTTTCGCTCCCACCCTATGTTGCTTCGTTCCCACGCGTCTCGTCCTCCCCTTCTGCCATCGCCTCCTCCGTCCTCCCTTGTTGTTGCACCCCCCCCGCTATCTGACTACCTTCGTGCCACTCGTCCTCTTGTTCCTCGGGTCCTTGCCTCTCTCGTTACCGACCCGTCTGTTCCGGTCTCGTGCCTTGACGCTCTTGTTGCTGCGGTCGCTGACTTCGCCTCTACCCGCCGCCTTGACTACGCCACCGCTCTGGTCTCTGACCCTGCCTGTCCTCCGTCTGTCGGTGGTGCTCCTGCTCTTGGCAGTGACGTCCTGGAGGACCGCCAGTTCGAGCTTGCTTTCCTCTCCGAGGCTGCTCCCCATCTCTGTTCCATGCTGCTAGTCCCTGAGGGTGACCCAGACGCTTTCGACATTGCGACCCCTCGCACTTACGCTGAGGCGACCTCGGGACCTTGGACCTCTCAGTGGATAGGTGCCATGGAGCAGGAGATGGCATCTTGGAGATCCACCGGCACCTTCGTCGACGCAGTTCCTCCGCCTGGGGTGAACGTAGTCGATGGCCGCTGGCTCTTCAAGGTGAAGCGCCCTCCTGGAGAGCCGCCTGTGTTCAAGGCGCGCTACGTGGCTAGAGGCTTCAGTCAGCGTGAGGGGGTGGACTTCTTCCAGACCTTCGCTCCGACCCCGAAGATGACTACTCTTCGGGTTCTGTTACACCTAACTGCTCAGCGTGACTACGAGCTTCACTCCCTCGACTTCTCCACTGCCTTCCTTCAGGGCAGCCTACATGAGCAGGTCTACTTGCGGTGCCCTCAGGGCTTTACTGGCACCTTCCCTCCCGGGACCCAGTGGCTCCTGCGGCGCCCTGTCTACGGCCTGCGCCAGGCTCCCCGTGAGTGGCACGACACTCTCCATGCTACGCTTGCTGACCTGCAGTTCTTTCCGGCTTCCGCAGACCCCTCACTCTTCGTTCGTTCTGGCCAGACTCCGTTCTACATCCTTGTTTACGTCGACGACCTGGTCTTTGCCACAGCAGACAGGGACGCACTAGCCTCCGTGAAGGCAGAGCTGCTGAAGAGACACACGTGCACTGACCTTGGAGAACTGCGCCGTTACCTTGGCTTGCAGATCTCCAGGGACAGAGCAGCGCGCACCATCACCCTGACTCAGTCACACTTGGTGCGCCAGGTCCTTCAGAGGTTCAGCCTTCAGTTCTCCTCTGCCCAGCCCACCCCTCTGCCTGTAGACCACTGACTCTCCGCTCAAGTGTCTGAGGAGTCGGTAGAGCCCAGCGGCCCCTACGCAGAGCTGGTGGGTTGCCTCATGTACCTGATGACTTGCACTCGCCCAGATCTCGCGTACCCTCTCAGCATCCTGGCTCGCTTTGTGGCCACATGCAGACACCGACCGCAGCACTGGTCTGCCGCTAAGAGGGTTTTGCGTTATCTTGCTAGTACATCGGGCATGGGGTTAGTGCTAGAAGGACGCAGGCCAGTGGTCCTTACTGGACACACAGACGCTTCGTGGGCAGACGATGCCGAGACACTCAGGTCTACCCAGGGCTACTGCTTCAGCCTTGGCTCAGGTGCCGTCTCGTGGAGAGCTACCCGCTCCTCATCTGTTGCCCAGTCCAGCTGTGAGGCTGAGATCTACGCTGGTGCCATGGCAGCACAGGAGCTCCGCTGGCTGACCCTCTTGCTCACTGACTTAGGTGAGCGGCCTAGCTCTGCCCCGGTCCTGTTCGCTGACAACAGGGCCATGATCCTCCTGTGTCAGGAGCCTCGACTCGAGGGCAGAGCGAAGCATATTCAGCTGCGGTACTTCCTCCTGCGCGAGCTACAGCAGCGACGCCAGGCTCGCGTAGTACACTTGGCCTCAGGTGCCAACACAGCTGATATCTTTACGAAGGCGCTTGCGCCTAAAGATCATTAGCGGCACTGCGTACAGCTTGGTCTAGTTCCTGTAGCCTCTCACTTGCTAGGGCCTTGACTTTGTACTGTCCTTTATATGCATACTCAGACTGGACTTGTGTCCTCTCCCAGTGGCTGGACTAGTAGTGCCGCCCTGGTCTTGTTCTTGCCTTGTCTCAACTCCGTCTAACTGGTCTTTTAGACCCTTGTCTCAGAGGTTGGACTAGTAGTGCCGCCCTGAGCTGCTTGTTCCGGTCATTCCCCTATGCAGTCTAGGGGGTGTGTCAAACAGAAGGATAACTCATGTTTGTATAGACTGTATAGTGTTGCCTCTTAGAGGGTACAACACTCTTAGGTATATACCCTTGTACTCTCTCTCTATTCAACAATTCTTCAGTTCTAAGAATAAAGTGTTAGAACTCAGCTACTAACCATTGTGTTAAAAGGGCTTGTTAATAGCGGGTCAGTGCTCCCATAGTTAACATATATTTCTATATGTTATAGGCTAGATAGGTGCATTCTCATAGAGGGTACATCACCATAGCACAAAACCTCCGTGTATGGCACGATCTAGTTCATTGCGTGATTCTAACCTGGTATCACGCTAGGTGAGGTCCCCCTCCCTGCCTACGCTTCCGCCCCTAGCCCTAGCCCTAGCCATAGACCGCGCCCTAGCCCGCGCCGGCCCCGTCCTGCCGCGCTGGCCACGTCCCGCCGTGCCGGCCCCGCTAGACCGCGTCGGCCCCGTCACGCCGCGCCGGCCCCGTCCCGCCGCGCCGGCCCCGTCAATCCGCGCCGGCCCCGTCACGCCGCGCCTGCCCGGTCACTCCGCACTGGCCCCGTCACGTCGTGCCGGCCCCGTTAGACCGCGCTGGCCCCGTTCCGCCGCGCCGGTCCCGCTAGACCACGCCGGCCCCGCTAGACCGCGCCGGCCCCGTCACGCCGCGCCCGACCCGTCACGCCGTGCCAAGCCGTCACTCCGCGCCGGCCCCGTCACGCCGCGTCGGCCTCGTCACGCTGCGCCGTCCCCGTCACTCCGCGCCGGCCCCGTCACGCTGCGCCAGCCCTGCCATACCGCGCCGCGCCGCCCTGCCGAGCCCCTGCGCCACGCCGCCGAGCCGCTGCGCCACCGAGCCGCTAAGTTGCGCCGCCGAGCCGCTGCGCCGCCGAGCCGCGCCGCGCCACCGATCTGCGAAGCCGCCGAGTAGCCGAGCCGCTGCGTCGCCGAGTTGCCGAGTCGCCAAGCAGCCGTGCTGCTGTGTCTCCCCGACCTTTTAGGCCCTGGTTCCCCCTTTTGTGCCAGCGCTCCCGCCAGCCGTCTCCAACGCCGCTCTCCACCGCCCTCTCCTCCTCCTCCCCTAGCGACGGTCAGCTGCTGCAGTCGTGGCGATGGCGGACGCTGTGCTCCGCCTGGATGCGGAGGGTCGAGCGATCGACTTTGATGCACGGCTCGCCGACCTCCGCCGCTCGCCGAAGGGACAGCGCCAGGATAACCAGTCTCTGGCTGTTCACGTCGACGGTAAGATCCCCTTCCCCGTCCCGCCTGCTGCCCTCTCTGACGCCCCCACGCTCGCTGAGCGTGAGGCCTTTGCAGCTACTGAGCTCGCTTGCTCTATCTGGGAGTCACGTGACCCAGTTGCGTAGCTTGCTATCAGTCGCGCCCTCCCCATGTCTGAGCGCCCCCGCTACCAGGCCCTAGAGACTGCGTAGGCGTACTTAGATGCTGTTATTGTACGCTATTCCACTCCCTCCGCTGCCGGTTGTCTCCTCCTCCCCCTGCTCTTCCCTGACCTTGCGTCTTTTCCCACTGTCGCTGATCTCGCCATTCACCTGCGCGCACTGGAGGCTAGCACTGAGGCTCAGCTCCTTGTACTACCTCCCCCCCTCGGCGCTACCCTCTACTTCCTTGCCACGTGCCTTCCTGACCGCCAAGCCATTGCCCGCGACCACTTCCTTGCCCTCCACCCTGCTGACCTCACCCTCACTGACTTTGTCACTACCCTGACCACAATAGAGACCCCCCAGCGCACTATCGCTCAGTCGAGCGGTACTGCGGCGGTCCTTATGTTCCAGGGCTTTGCTCAATCCCATTGCATTTACTCTGACAACTTTGCTGCTGTTGCTGAGACGGTCCCTACTGCTGACACCGATGTTGCGGCCTCAGCGCAGTCTCGTCAGGTTAGGGGACGCCGGGCCCGGGGGGGGTGTGGCGGCGGGAGGGGTGGCGGGGATGGCGGGGGTGGCGGAGGTGGCGAAGGTGGTAGAGGGGATGGTGGTGCAGACAAGGGGACCAAGGCTGGTGCCCCGAAGCAGCAGCCTCATTAGCAGCAGCAGCAGCAGCACCCGTTGCAGCAGCAGCAGTAGTCGCCGTGGGCGCCCCCACTGCCGTGGTGGACTGGCGGTGCTGGTGGTGGTGGGGGGCGCAGCTCGGTGCCGGGTGGCGGCTCCAGTGTAGTCACCTGCCAGTACCAGCTTCAGTCTGGCCCTCGCTGCGTCAGCGTCTGTGACCGCCCCGGTCACACCGCTGCACGCTGCTACCACTGCCTTGACGACCTCTTCCGCCTCTGCTTCGGCCCCAGGGCGGACCCCCCCGATTGGTACAGCCTGGGGAGTCGTCGTGTGCCTGTCTTTGAGATGGACATGCTTCAGATAAGGTCTGCTTTGTATGCCATGTATGCTGATGACTCTATTGTGACTGGACCCTATTATCCGGTGTTGCCTAGCGTAGGTGTGTCTCCCTTGTGTACTCTAGGTTCCCCTGTTGCGTCAGGCGTAGGACCCCCTACCTTGTTGAGCCTAGGCTCCACGCTAGCCCCTCCGCCAGTGGACGCTACCCCTTTGCTCTCCCTCACGCTCGACTCTGGAGCCTCTGCCTGCTTTCTTCTCACGCCTCTTGCCGCCACTACCGCTGTCGTCCTTGCTGACCCCTCCTCAGGTCCAGTAGTTGCCCGTAGCTCCACCACCCTTCCCTGTCTAGCGGTCCCCTCGAGTTCTCTTACAGGCCTGCACATCCCCTCATTCTCCAAGAACCTAGTTTATGTCGGCTGTCTTCAGGACCTCGGCGTCACCACTACGTTCCCTGGACACAAGCGGTACGCGGTCTGTACCAAGGCCGCCACTGGTGCTCCTCTGACCACATTCCCCCGGGACCTTGTGTCTGGCATGTTTACGCTTGACACAGCGTCCCCCCCGATGAGGGCGTCCCACTAGGTGCCTGCGTCAACCCAGGTCGCTGCAGCTTGCTCGTGTCGGTCGCTCACTCACCCATCGCTGATGTGGCACCACCGCCTAGGTCACCCCGCACTCCCGCGTCTGCGTAACATGTCCCATCAAGGTCTTCTCTTTGGTCTCCCTGCATGGCTCCCTGCCCTTCCTCCCTCGCCTGCGTCGCTGTGCACGACTTGTGTTGAGGGCCGGCTGCGCCATGCTCCTCGTTTCCCCCTACCACTACGCCACTCCATACCCTGCACCTGGACGACTGCCCAGCCCCCGTCCCTGGGCTATGTTGCGAGCGCTACTTTCTAGTGCTTGTCGACGACTACAAGTGCTATACCACGGTGTTTCCTCTGGAGTGGAAGGCCGACGTGCCTGACGTTTTTATCCCGTGGATCGTAGCTGCGCGAGTACACCGCGGCGTCCCTGTGCTGCGTCTCCACTCCGACCATGCCTGTTCACCCCATTTTTTGTGGCCGTTCGCTGTTCCCTACGCCGCTCACCAGCTTAACCTCTGGACGCACTCCTAGCGGCCGTAGGTTTCGCCGACCCTTCTCTGGACCGGGTTCCCTGGTGGCGCGTCTGTGTTCCATGTCTGGGGCTGCCTTGCTCACGTTCGTGCCTCCAGCAAGGACGAGCTCACTGCCCGCACTGTCCCCTGTGTCTTCCTTGGTTTCCCCCTCGACGCGTCTGACTGGCACTTTTACCACCCGCCATTTCATCGCTACTTTCACACGTTTGGCGTAAATTTTCATGAGTCTGTCTCCTTCTACCACCGCTTTCCCCACAGAGGTCTCCCGGTTTCCCCACCCCTGATTCTGGTTCCCACTCCCCGGGTAGCCCCTGCTCCTCTCCCTCCCCGTCCTACCCCATCTAGTTCGTCTCACATCACTGCTCTCCCGTCGGCTGACTCAGGTGGCCCCGCGAAACCGTTCTCGCCGCCTGTCTCCGCTCCGGCGTCTCCTCTTCTGCCGTCTCCGCAGCAGCAGCCATCGCCGTTTTCGCAGCCGTAGCAGCAGCCGCAGTCGCCGCCGCTGTAGTAGCAGCCGCCGCAAGGGTTCGCCAGCTCTAGGGGTGCGGGCGCTGAGCAGGGTGCTAGTCCTGGGGTTACGGTCGTGGCTTGTCCTGGCGGTCCTGGGGGTGGCACTGGTGCTGGGGAGGGTACTCGTTCTAGGGGTGCTGGTTCTGGGGGTGCTAATCCTAGGGTTACTGTCGTGGCTTCTCCCAGCGGTCCTTCTAGTGGCATCGGTGTTGGAGAGGGTTCTCGTTCTGGGGGTGTTGACGTGGAGAGTCCCGTAGGCAGCCATTGTGCAGCTAGAGTTCAGGTGTCGGCGTGGAGCAGCAACATCAGCAGCAGTCACCGCCGGTGTCCGCCCTTCGCCTCCTCGGTCTTCCCTCCCCTGACCACCCACTTGTGACTCCTCCTATGTCTCTTGACCCGACGCCTCCGTCCCACTTCTAGTCTTGCCATCCCTCTCGTGCTCATCCTGCCTCTCCTGTTCAGCGCTCTCACCCTATGTTGCTTCGTTCCCAGGCGTCTCGTCCTCCCCTCCTCCCGTCACCTCCTTCGTCGTCGCTTGCTGTCGCTCTGCCTCCTCTGTCTGACTACCTTCGTGCCACTAGTCCTCTTGTTCCTTGAGTTCTTGCCTCCCTCATTACCGACTCGTTTGTTCCTCTCTCGAGTCTTGATGCTCTTGTTGTTGCCGTCACTGACTTTGCCTCTACCCCCCACCTTGACTACGCCACCGTTCTGGTCTCTGCCCTTGCCAGTCCTCCGTCCGTCGGGGGTGCTCCTGCCCTCGGCAGTGACGTCTTGGAGGACCGGCAGTACGAGCTTGCTTTCCTGTCCGACGCCGCGCCTCATCTCTGCTCCATGCTGCTAGTCCCTAAGGGTGACCCAGACGCCTTTGACATCCCGACCCCTTGCCCTTACGCTGACCCTGGGTCTCTCGGTGGATAGCTGCCATGGACGCCGAGATGGCATCTTGGAGATCCACCGGTACCTACGTCGACGCACTTCCCCAAGGTGCGCTACGTTGCTAGAGGCTTCAGTCAGCACAAGGGTGTTGACTTCTTTTTGACCTTCGCCCCGACCCTGAAGATGACTACTCTTCGGGCGCTACTACACACAGCAGCTCAACGTGAATATGAGCTGCCCTCGATGGACTTCTCCACAGCGTTTCTCCAGGGCAGGCTGCACGAGCAGGTCTACGTGCGCCGTCCGCCGGGGTTCACCGGCACCTTCGCCCTTGGGACCGAGTGGCTCTTCCGGCACCCACTTTACGGTCTGCGGCAGGCACCCCATGAGTGGCACGACACGTTGCGTGCTACGTTAGCTGACTTACAGTTCTTCTCATCGTCTGCTGACCCTTCACTCTTCGTCCGTTCAG
Organism: Closterium sp. NIES-67; assembly: GCA_027943415.1. Lineage (NCBI taxonomy): Eukaryota > Viridiplantae > Streptophyta > Zygnematophyceae > Desmidiales > Closteriaceae > Closterium > Closterium sp. NIES-67. The sequence continues at coordinate 88,731 of BQMB01001915.1, forward strand.
GACAGACCCTGTTCTATATCCTTGTCTACGTAGACGACGTGGTCTTTGCTACTACAGACAGCAACGCTCTGGCCTTGGTGAAGGTTGAATTGCTAAGGAGACACACCTGCACTGACCTAGGAGAGCTGCGCCGCTACCTTGGGCTGCAGATCTCCAGGGACAGAGCAGCGCGCACCATTACTCTCACACAGTCACACTTGGTGCGTCATGTCCTTCAGAGGTTCGGTCTTCAGTTCTCTACCGTACAGCCCACACCTCTGCCAGTAGATCATAGGCTGTCGGCTCCAGTCCTTGAGGAGTCGGTAAAGCCTAGTGGTCCCTACGCAGAGCTAGTGGGTTGCCTCATGTACCTGATGACTTGCACTCGTCCAGATCTCGCATACCCTCTCAGCATCCTGCCTCCCTTCGTGGCGACAGGCAGACACTGACCACAGCACTGGTCGGCAGCTAAGAGGGGTTTGCGTTATATAGCAAGTACCTCAGGCATGGGGCTAGTGCTCGGAGGACGCAGGCCAGTGGTCCTGACAGGGCACACAGACGCTTCATGGGCCGACGACACTGAGACGCTCAGGTCCTCTCAGGGCTACTGCTTTAGCCTTCGTGCAGGCGCTGTCTCATGGAGGTCCACCTGCTCATCATCTATTGCCCAGTCTAGCTGCGAGGCTGAGATCTACGCTGGTGCCATGGCGGCACAAGAGCTCCGCTGGCTGACGTTCCTGCTCACAGACTTAGGTGAGCGGCCTAGCTCTGCCCCGGTCCTGTTCGCTAACAACAGGGCCATGATCCTCCTGTCTCAGGAGCCTCAACTGGAGGGCAGAGCGAAACACATCCAGCTGCGGTACTTCCTCTTGCGGGAGCTGCAGCAGCGACACCAGGCCCGCGCAGTTCACTTGGCCTCCGGTGCCAACATAGCGGCCTATCTTTACTAAGGCGCTTTCGCCTAAAGATCATCAGCGGCACCGTGTACAGTTTGGTCTAGTTCCAGTAGCTCCTTACTTGCTAGGACCTTGAATGTGTACTACTCTTATTATTTTCTCCTGCCTGGCCTTATGGACTTTGCTCCAGTGGCCGGACTAGTAGTGCCGCCCTGCTTTGATCTTGTCTTGTTTGTACTCATATGACTAGTCTTCAGACCCTTGCCTCAGAGGTTGGACTAGTAGTGCCACTTTGAGTTGCGTGTCTCTTTCCAGGCATCGCCCTTTGTCTAGCCTAGGGGGTGTGTCAAGATATATTTCTATATGTTATAGGCTAGATAGGTGCATTCTCATAGAGGGTACAGCACCATAGCACAAAACCTCCCTGCATGGCACGATCTAGTTCATTGCATTATTTTAACAAGGCCCCCCCAGGCGCGTTTCTATCTGCAGTAGCGAAGACCAGGTCGTCTATGTAGACAAGGATGAAGAACGGGGTCTGGCTAGCACGAACGAAGAGCGAGGGGTCTATAGACGACGGGAAGAACTGCAGGTCAGTGAGCGTAGCACACAGAGTGTGGTGCCACTCACGAGGCACCTGTCGCAGGCCGTAGACGGGGCGCCGGAGGAGCCACTGGGTCTCAGGAGGGAAGGTACCGGTGAAACCCTGTGGACTGCACAGGTAGACCTGCTCGTGTAGGCTGCCCTGAAGAAACGCTGTGGAGAAGTTGAGGGAGTGTAGCTTGTAGTCACGCTGTGCTGCGACATGTAGCAGCACCCGAAGACTAGTCATCTTCGGGGTCGGGGCGAAGGTCTGAAAGAAGTCCACACCCTCGCGCTGACTAAAGCCTCTAGCCATGTAGCGCGCCTCGAACACAGGCAGCTCTCCAGGGGAGCGCTTCACCTTGAAGAGCCACCGGCCATCGACTACGTTCACCCTAGGTGGGGAAAATGCGTCGATGTAGGTGCCGGTGGATCTCCAATATGCCATGTCCTTGCTCCATGGTAGCTATCCATTGAGAGGCCTAGGGTTCCAAGGTTGCCTCAACGTAAGTGCGAGGAGTCGGGATGTCAAAGGCGTCTGGGTCACCCTCAGGGACTAGCAGCATGGAACAAAGATGGGGAGTGGCCTCAGATAGGAAAGCGAGCTCGTACTGCATGTCCTCTATGACGTCACTGCAGAGGGCAGGAGCACCCCCGACGGACGAAGGATGGACAGGGTCAGAGACCAGAGCGGTGGCGTAGTTAAGGCGGCGAGTAGAGGTGAAGTCAGCGACCGCAACGACAAGAGCGTCAAGACTCGAGACAGGTACGGACGGGTCGGTAATGAGGGAGGCAAGGACTCGAGGAACAAGAGGACGAGCGGCACGAAGGAAGTCAGACAGAGGAGGCGGAGCGACAACAAGTGATGACGGAGGAGGCGAGGGGAGGAGGGGAGGACGACACGCGTGGGAACGGAGCAACATGGGATGAGAGCACTGGAAAGGAGAGACTGGACGAGCGCAAGAGGGACGGCGAGACTAGATATGGGACGGAGGCATCAGGTCAGGAGACACAAGAGGAGTTACAGGAGGGGAACGAGGGTGGAAACGAGCCGGGGACGAGTCCAGCGGAGGAGGGCCGATGACATGAAGTGAAGGAGGCGGCGGGGGAGGCACATGTAGGCAGTCAGGGGAAGGAAGGCTGAGTAGGTGAAGGGCGGACACCGGCGGCGACCGCTGTTGCTGCTGCTCCATGCCGACACTTGGACCGTCAGCTGCACTAGGGCTACCTGTAGAACACTTTACTCCAGCACCCCCAGAACGAGCACCCCCAGAGTAAGAACCCTCTGCAGCACTGGTGAGAACCCTAAGCCGGGACAAGCCACGACAAGAGCCCGAGGACTAGCACCCTCAGATTCCACGGACGGCTGCTGCTGCTGCGGCGGCTGCTGCTGCGGCTGCGATAACGGCTGTGGCTGCTGCTGCGGTGGCGACTGCGGCGGCTGCTGTGACGACGGAGGAGGAGACACCAGGGGAGAAACAAGCGGCGAGAACTACACCGTGGGGCCACTAGAGTCAGCAGACTCCTTGACCAAGAAAACCGATGGGAGGGGAGTGACATGAGACACACCAGATGGAGCAGGACGGGGAGGGAGGGGAGTAGAGGCTACTGGGGTAGTGGGAACTAGAAAAAGGGGTGGGAAAACCTGGAGACCTCGGTGGGGAAAGCGGTGGTAGAAAGAGACAGAATCGTCGAAAGGTGGGTCACGGGAGTAGAAGCGGTGTCACGGCGGGTGGTAAAAGTGCCAGTCAGACGAGTCAAGGGGGAAACCGAGGAGGACACAGGGGATAGTGCGGGCAGTGAGCTTGTCTGTGCGAGAGGCACGAACGTAGACGTGGAATGCGGATGCGTCACCAGGGAACCCGGTCCAAAGAAGGGTCGGAGAAACCTACGGCCGCTGGGAGTGCAGCCACAGGTTAAGCTAGTGAGTGGCATAGCGAACGACGAATGGCCACAGAAAATGGGGTGCACCGGCATGGATCATGGAGGTACGAGCCACCTCCATGACCAAACCGATGCATCGCACAGCGACCTTATTCTGCTGCGAGGAGTCCGGTAGGGTGTACGACTGGGTGATGCTCTCCGCATGATGGAACTGTCCAAGCCGACCAGAGGCGAACTCGCCGCCATGGTCGGAGCGGAGACACAGCACAAGGAGACCGCGGTGGGGGCGTGCATCTACGACCCATGGGATAAGAACGTCAGGCACGTCGGCCTTCCGCTCCAGGGAAAACACTAGACAGTAGCGCTCTCGACGCAGCCCAGGGATAGGGGCTGGGCCCCAGACGTCCAGGTGCAGGGTCTGGAGTGGAGCAATGGTAGGGCGAAGAGAGGAGTGAGGAGCATGGCGCGAGGGGCCGGCGACGCAGTAGGGCGCGAGGGCCGGGCGAGGAGCGAGGGGCCTGCGGGGAGCGTAAGGGGCCAGCGGGGCGTGCGAGGGGTTGGCGGGGCGCTAAGAGCCGGTGGGGCGCGTAAGGGACGAGCGGGGCGCTAGGGGCCAGCGAGGCACGTAGGGGACCAGCGGGGCGCAAGGGGCCGGTGGGCTGTATAAGAGACCAGCGGGGTGCTATGGGCCGGTGGGGCGCGTAAGGGACCATCGAGCGCGCGAGTGGTCGGTGGGGCGCTAAGGGAATGGTGGGGCGGTAGGCTAGGGCGAGGGCGGAAGCGGGTGGGCGGACCTAACCTACGATGATACCATGTTAGAATAGCATAATGACTAGAACAAGGTAGAACAGGTGAGGACATAGGGTTGGATGTGTACCCACTATGAACACAAACCTATCTAGCCTATAGCTTCTATATATGAGCATATGTATAAGTTGACACAAGCGAGATGCGCTGTTGGTTGTGTGAGGTCGTCTTGGGCCCTTCACCGTATTTGGGGCCAACGTAAGCTTGCAGGGGGGGTGCAAGATTTCCCGTCCCCAACCCTGCTGTGTTGACCTCTCCTGCCAGCTCGATTCCCCCAACTCCCGATCTTGCCCTACACACCTAGAGGACCCTGCTGCAGAGAGTTACTTCAAAAACCCCTCTTCATTGTCAATGTAAAATTTTGAGAAATATAAAACACCTTGGAAAATCAGAGAAGCCATTGGGGAGCACTCTAATTTTCAGAGTCATGAAAACTGCCACTCCCTAAGTTGATAGTAGTAAAAATCCAACAGTAGGCCTTGTTACCAGCGGCCGTTTTTTTTTTGTTGCCCTGATTTTGCAAGGCCACTCTATTCCTGACCCTTTCTCAAAAAGTGTATGTTTTTTATACTGTTTTAGTAAGGGTGTTTTGTATTTTACCCTTACCAGTCAGGGTGCTCCGAAAAAGTCCCTGAAACAGAAACCTCCAAACCCTGAAGATTCAACAAATGTCGAATCTGCTAAGGAGGTTGTGTCGAGAGAATCGCTTGGTTTAACCTTGAGAAGATCCTCGGGGAAGGGCCACAAGTGCAGAGCCTGGGGGGCTACGGGCGCACCAACCCGCTATTAACAGGCCATTTTAACTCAATGGTTAGTGGCCAGGTTATGACATGGTATCAGAGAATTGGTGACTCGGGTTCAATTCCCAGTGCTAGCACTGCAGAGGCGCTCGTGTCCTCCGCCTATCCCAGCGAGGGGGGGTGTCGAGAGACCCGTTGGGGTTACCCTTGAGAAGATCCTCGGGGAAGGGCTGTCAACAAATATATTTATATAGCTTAGCTAGGTCATATTTGTTTATAGCCTAGCTAGTTTAGTTCTTAGTGAGTACATACCTAGTTTTGTATCCCTCGTGGGTGTCGGTTACCTTCAGGACCGAGGCGTCACCACTATGTTCCCTGGCCGCGAGAGGCACGCCGCTTGCTCAGACACAGCCACCGGTCAACACTTAGCCACTATTGAGCCTGACCCTAGGTCTGGTCTCTCTACACTGCACACCGAGTGTCCGCCGGTTGCTGCGTCTGCCGAGGTCGCCGTGTCCTGCTCCTGTCGCTCACTAGCCCACCCGACCCTTCTGTGGCACCACCGCGTAGGTCACCCTGCGCTCTCGCGTCTTACGCACATGTCCTAGCACGGTCTACTTACTGGTCTCCCTGCGTCGCAACCCGCCCTGCCTCCGTCGGTAGCGCCACTGTGCACCTTCAGTGTGGCAGGGCGCCGCCCCTCACTCCTCCTCATTTCCTCCTACCACAGCGCCGCTACAGACACTGCACATGGACGTCTGGGGCCCTACCCTGGTCCATGGTCTTAACCGGGAGAGCTACTTCCTAGTCGTCGTTGACGACTTCTCGCGGTTCACCACAGTGTTCCCGCTGGGGCAGAAGGCCGAAGTGCCTACCGTTCTCCTCCCGTGGATTCTTGCTGATCGCTTACACTCTGACCAAGGTGGCGAGTTCGCCTCTGGCACTCTAGGACGTTTCTGCAGTGCGCAGGGCATCCGCCAGACGTACACACTACCGGACTCCCCACAGCAGAATGGGCTTGCTGAGCAACGCATTGGCCTGATCATGGAGGTCGCTCGCACCTCCATGGCCACGCCGGTGCACCTCATTTTTTGTGGAGATCCACCAGGTTGTTGTCTGTAGCTCACTCCAGTTGTGAGGCAGTGATCTACGCTGGGGCTATGGCCGCTCAGCAGCTCCGCTAGTTGACATTCTTGCTCACAGACTTAGGTGAGCAGCCTAGGTCTGCCCCGGTCCTGTTTGCTGACAACAGGACCATGATCCTTCTGTGGCAGGATGCTCGACTTGAGGCAAGGGCAAAGCATATCCAGCAGCGGTACTTCCTGCTGCGTGAGTTGTAGCGGCGCGGCCAGGCTCGAGTGGTATAGTTGGCCTCAGAGGCCATCACCGCTGATATCTTCACCAAGGCACTTGTGCCTCGTGACCATCAGCGATTTTGCACTCAGCTTGGTCTCGTCTCCGTAGCAGCACCACTCCTTGTATCCTGAGTCATACTATACCTCCTTGTACTTGTTGTTCTATACCTTCTTGTCTTATTACTTTTGTTGACTGGCCTTGTGGCCTCTTGTCTCAGTGGTCAGACTAGTAGTGCTAACCTGAGTTGCCTTGTTGCCCTCACCAAAGTTCAGACTAGTAGTGCTGGCCTGGTATACTCTGCCTTTTTATGAACTGCCACTATCTAGGCTAGTGGGTGTGTCAACAAATATATTTATCTAGCTTAGCTAGGTCATATTTGTTTATGGCATAGCTAGTTTAGTTCTTAGTGAGTACAGCCCTAGTTTTGTATCCCTCGACATTTTCCCTTAGTTACAATTTTCCCTCTAATCTAACAAGGGCCACAGGTGCACAGCCTGGGGGGCCATGGGCGCACTGACCCGCTATTAACAAGCCCTTTTAACTCAGTGGTTAGTGGCTGAGTTTCTGGCAGGCTGTCCCGTCCAGGCAAGCTCGCCCACCGACCACTGAGGTCGTCAAGTAGGACCGCACAATTTCGCGCGCGGTTTTTCAAACTTGTCACGCTGTGGCATCATTGCTGCCAGCGGCGTGCAGAAGCAGCGACAACGCACAGAGTGCCCGACATTGGACCAATTGCAAACAACAGCGCAGCAGTGCATGGGACAGCATGGCTAGGACCGGGGCGCAAGAACAACCCACTCCTGCTGGTCCCTCCGCCCTTGCGCCACGGCTAAACGAGGCAGACGTGGATGCTCATCTCCCCCCTCTTTCTCATGCTCCTGAGCCACTTTAGCTCAAAGCAGCTGTTGTTCCACGGGGCAACCATTCCTTTCTGTGTTTGTAAGTAACGATTAGAAAGTCCTAGCTATGGCCATTCCCGAGGACGAGGATGGCGATGACGGGCGTGAAGGCAGTTGTAACGGCCTAAGCGTCCTAGGCGTCTTTCCTCTCCGCCCTTGTTCAATAGTTCCCCCATTGCCATCTTGGAAAAGCCCAAGTCCTCCCCGGCACACTCCTCTCGCGCCCTCTCAATCGCGTCCCTTACTCTCACCAAATCACTCTAGGTTGGAGCCCGTGTACTGCTCCACAACTGAGGACGTCGCTGGATCCTCCCACCCATTAGACACGCCCCCCTCCACCTTGCACTCTGATTCAGCCAAGCACAAGCAAGGCTCGTACATCCAGCAGTGGCTATGGGGTGCTCCACCACCCCGTCGCCCGGCAAGCCCGCCAACGGTGGCGAAGTCCCACTTCCCGTCGCCCCCACTAGTGCCGCCGAGGCCAAGACCTTCAGCTCGGGAGCATACGGTGTCACCTCGGGACGCGTGCGCACAAGGCGGCGATACAAGCGTAGGAGCAGGCCGAGACCGAACGTGCGCGACAGGAGAACATCACCCGCTGGCAGCACACGAATTCCTCCACCCGTCACTTGATTCGTTGCCTGCACATTGCGCTATTCATCTGCCGAGCCGATGCTCCGATCGCTATGTTTGTCCCTCTCTGCTGGTTTTTGGCTCGAGAGGGACTTCCTGATTTGCTGCCGGGTGGTGGGTAAGCCATTTGATACAGAGTAAGTGCACCATTTGATACCCGTCCGGATGTTTCTGATGCATTATGGCTAATCAATTGAATCGTAATAGGTAATCACGTTCTTCTGTTTAGCTGCATGCACCACTTTACCTGGCCTTATTACTAATTGATATTTTCATCCGTCTGTTGTCTGTTTGCATGCACAGTTACAGGTTTAAAGAGAGCCTACGTGCAATCTCTTCTCATCTTCAAGAGCAGCAGCTTGAGCACATCCGCAAGTCGTCGTACGTCGGGATCTCCATCGATGAGTCTACAGACCGCATCCAGGGGAAACACCTGATCCTCTACGCGACATTTTTCAGAGGAACGCGGGTCGTGACAGAATTCATTACGCTTCTGAGCGTCGAACGCACAGACGTGGCTGCACTCACCACGACGCTCATCCACTACCTGCATGGTGTCGGCATCGACATGCAGAAAATCACCAGCATCTCGACAGACGGTGCTTCGGTCATGACGGGCGAGCACAAGGGCGTGGTGGCGCGTCTCCGTGCGCAGATCGAACACCTGGTGTCGACCCACTGTATTGCCCATCGGTATGAGTTCCATGTGTGCCTTGCGGCTAGGTATTAGTGTCCGTTGCATTTCCCAGATTGCTAACTTTGCATGCGCCAGCCCTGTTATCCATAGAGCCGTACTTCACACTCCTCTCCTTGCTTTTTGCCCCTATGTTCCAGATAGGAGCTCGCAGCAAAGGATGCAGCAGCAGCAGTTCCTGAGCTCGAGATGATCGACCTCGTCATCCGCACCCTGGCGGACATTCTCGGGAGGAGCCATGTCTGACAGTCGCGCTTCATGAACATTCAACTCATCTTCTGTCTGACATCACTCGACATCGTGGCCTCCACCTCATCTGCTGGCTGACATGGAGTGAGGCAGTGCAGCGGCTATGTTAGACCCTCCCCCCCCCCTATCCGCCTCCACCGCTCTTCCCCCCCCATCAGGATTCGACTACAACGCAGCGGTCGCGGAGTTGTGGATGTTTACATCCACCATGCATAGCCAGCACCATGTCGAGGACTTTCATCAAGCACTGAGTTATACCCTGTGAGATGACAACTAGTCCTGCTCCTACCCCAACATCATGCGCCTCTGGCAGACGGTCGCCGTCCTCCCCCTAAGTAGTGTAGAGTGCGAGAGTGGCTTCAGCAAGCAGAATCTGATCAAGACATGGGCGGGGGGGAGCATTGGCGACATCAGCCTGGGCTACCTGATGCGATGCTGCCTCCGAGAGTACGACGCCGTCGCCATCTTCCGAGGCAAGAAGCCCAGGTGCCCCATTCGTGATTTCACTGGCACCTTCCCCTGTCAGGCACAATTTGTTGATCTAAGGTGAGGTCTCTGCCCCTGGCAATGCAGGCCCCTCAAGTGTATGAATCTGATAGAGAGCCTTGCTGTAGCAAGAGTAGCCTAACTGGTAGAGAGCCTTGGTGTAGTATAGGTGTAAGGATGTGTAGTGCAGGCCCATTAGTGTAGTTGCTGCTCTAACGTTAAATGTACCAGCTGCATTATGCAAGTGACAATGGATGAAAAGTATTGTGCAGTGTAAAACAGGGTGCCCCAAATTTCACCCTTACAGAATCAGCCTGTTTATTCCTGGCCAAAACAACCTGATATATTCAACCCATTTTTTTCCCCACCCTTCCTGCAAGTGCAATTTTTTTTAGGCACCCTGATTTGTAAGAGTTGCCCAAAACCAATTTTGGGCCATGCACGAACCTCTGTAGCGCTAGCATGGGGAATTGAACCCAAGTCACCAATGCTATGATGGAATGTTAGAACTCAGCCACTAACCACAGAGTTATCAAGGGTTTGTTAATAACAGGTCAGTCCGCCCATAGCCCCCCAAGCTTCGCACATGTAGCCCTTCCCGAGCTCAAGGGTAACCCCAGCGGGTCTCTCGACATAGGGAGGTGTAGGGAGGTCTTGTATCCATTTTCCCTTCCTAGTGTTTATCCGAGCAGTTGGATCCTATCCAGTTTTTATCATCGAAGCGAAGTGACTAGAATGTGAGATACAGGGTGCTTTTGTGCTAAGGGGTTGTACTCTCTAAGAGTACGCACCTATCTAGAATATAGTAACATACAAAAATATGTTTGACACACCCCCTAGGCTAGATAAGGGGCAGTGCCGGGCAGGACACACGAAGATCAAGGTGGCAGTACTAGTCCAACCTCTGAGGTAAGGGTCCGAAGATCAGTTAGCAAGAGTACAAACTAAACAAGAGCAACCTAGGGGGGCACTACTAGTCCAGCCACTGGAACGAGGGCCACAAGGCCAGTCAAGATAATATTAGGAGTAGTACATAATCAAGGCCCTAGCATGTGAGAAGCTACAGGAACTAGACCAAGCTGTACACAGTGCCGCTGATGATTTTTAGGCGCAAGCGCTTTCGTAAAGATATCAGCTGTGTTGGCACCGAAGGCCAAGTGTAATACGCGGGCCTGGCAACGCCTTGTAGCTTGCGCAGGAGGAAGTACCACAGCTGGATGTGCTTCGCTCTACCCTCAAGTCGAGGCTCCTGACACAGGAGGATCATGGCCCTGTTGTCAACGTACAGGACTAGGGCAGAGCTAGGCTGCTCACCTAAGTCTATGGGCAAGAAAGTCAGCCACTGGAGCTCCTGTGCCGCCATGGCACCGGCGTAAATCTCAGCCTCACAGCTAGACTGGGCAAGAGACGACCAGCGGGTGGACCTCCACGAGATAGCGCCTGCACGAAGGCTAAAGCAGTAGCCCTGGGAGGACCTGAGCGTCTCAGCGTCATCGGCCCACGAAGCGTCTATGTGCCCTATAAGGACCACCGGCTTGCGTCCTCCTAGGACTAGCCCCATGCCCGATGTACTTGCTAGATAAAGCAAAACCCTCTTAGCGGCAGACCAATGCTGTGGTCGGTGTCTGCCTGTGGCCACAAAGTGAGCCAGAATGTTGAGAGGTTATGTGAGATCCGGACGAGTGCAAGTCATCCGGTATATGAGGCAACCCACCAGCTCTTCGTAAGGACAACTAGGCTCTACTGACTCCTCAGGGACTGGAGTCGAGAGCCTGTGATCTACTCGCAGAGGTGTAGGCTGTATGGAAGAGAACTGAAGACCGAACCTTTGAAGGACCTGGCGCACCAAGTGTGACTGTGTAAGGGTGATGGTGCATGCTACTCTGTCCCTAGAGATCTGCTGGCCAAGGTAGCAGCACAGCTCTCCTAAGTCAATACAGGTGTGTCTCCTCAGCAGCTCAGCCTTCACGGAGGCCAGTGCGTCTCTGACTCCAGGTCGTCTACGTAGACAAGGATGTAGAACGTGGTCTGGCCAACACGAACGAAGAGTGAGGGGTCTGCAGACGATGGGAAGAGCTGTAGGTCCACTAATGTAGCACGCAGCGTGTCGTGCCACTCATGGGGCGCCTGCCGCATGTCGTCAACCGGGCGCCGGAGGAGCCACTCGGTACCAGGGGCGAAGGTGCCGATGAAGCCGGGCAGACGACGCAGGTAGACCTGCTCGTGCAGACTGCCCTAGGGAGTCAGTGACGGCAGCGCCAAGCGCCTCAAGACTCAAGACAGGAACAGACGAGTCGGTAACGAGGGAGGCAAGGACTCGAGGATCAAGAGGACTAGCAGCACCAAGGTAGTCAGACAGAGGAGGCAGAGCGACAACAAGCAACGACGGAGGAGGCAACGGGAGGAGGGGAGCATGAGACGCATGGAAACGGAGCAACATAGGGTGAGAGCACTGGACTGGAGAGACAGGGCGAGCACGAGAGGGACGGCGAGACCAAAAGTGGGACGAAGGCATCGGGTTAGGAGACATGAGAGGAGACAAAGGAGGAGAACGAGGGGGGAAACGAGCCGGAGACGAGGCTGGCGGAGGAAACACAGGGTCGTAGACAGTCAGGGGAAGAGGCGGTGGGGGAGGCACTTGTGGGTGGTAAGGGGAGGGAGGTCTGAGGAGGCGAAGGGTGGAAACCGGCGGCGACTGCTGCTGCTGGTGCTGCTCCACGCCGACACCAAAACCTCCAGCTGCACCACGGCCACCTCCGGGACCCTCCACGCCAACACCCCCAGAGCGAGAACCCTCTCCAACACCGGTGCCACCCCCAGGACCACCAGGACGAGCCACAACAGTAACCCCAAAACTAGCACCCCAAGAAACCAGCACCCCCAGAACGAGAACCCTCTCCAGCACCGGTGCCACCCCCTGGACCACCGGGACAAGCCACGATAGGAACCCCAGGATGAGCATCCCAAGAGCTCACGGACCCTTGCGGTGGCCGCTGATGCGGCGGCGGCAACTGCTGCGGCAACGATGGAGGCAGCTGCAGGGACGGGGGAGGAGGAGACACCGGGCTAGAGACAGGCAGTGAGAACGGCGCCGCAGGGTCACCAGAGTCAGCCGACTCCTCGACCGGGACAACTGACGGGAGGGGAGTGACGCGAGACACACCAGACAGGTCAGGACAGGGAGGGAGAGGAGCAAGAGCTACTGGGGGAGTGGGAATCAGTAATAGGGGTGGGGTGACCTGGAGACCTCGGTGGGGAAAGCGGGTGTAGAAGGAGATAGACCCCTCAAAAGTGACATCACATGAATGAAAGAAGCGGTGAGACGACGGGTAGTAAAAGTGTCAGTCAGACACGTCGAGGGAGAAACCAAAGAAGACACAGGGGATGGTGCAAACATGAGCAAGGCAGCCCTAGACGTAGAACGCAGATGCGTCACCAAGGAACCCGGTCCAGAGAAGGGTCGGCGAAACCTGCGGCCACTGGGACTGCGGCCACAGGTTAAGCTGGTGAGCGGCATAGCGAACAGCGAACGGCCACAGAAAATGGGGTGCACCGGAATGGATCATGGAGGTACGAGCCACCTCCAAACCGATGCGTTGCTCAGCGACCCCATTCTGCTGCGGGGAGTCCGGAAAAGTGTACGACTAGGTGATGCCCTCCGCTCGACTGAAATGGCCAAGCCGACCGGAGGCGAACTCGCCGCCACAGTCGGAGTGGAGACGCAGCACGGGGAGGCCGCGGTGGACCCGCGCAGCTATGACCCACGAGATAAGGGTGCCAGGCACGTCGGCCTTCCGCACCAGGGGAACCATCATGGTGTAGCACGTGAAGGCATTGACGGGCACTATAAAGTAGTGCTCGCGACGCGGCCCAGGGACAGGGGCAGGACCCGTAATGTCCAGGTGCAGGGTTTGGAGTGGCGCAGTGTTAAGGGGGAGTAAGGAGGAGTGGGGAGCCGGCCCTTGATGCAGTGCATGCACAGCGGTGCAGGTGAGGGAGGGAGGGCAGGGAGCGATGCAGGGAGACCACGGACAAGCCCGAGATGGGACGTGTGACACAGACACGGGAGAGTAGGGTGACCTAGGCGGTGGTGCCACAGCAGTGAAGGGTGGATGAGCAACCGACACGAGCAGGCTGCAGCTACCCGAGAGGACGCGGCGACCTGGGGGGACGCTCCGACCGGGGGGCATGTGGTAAGTGGGGCACCAGTGGCGGCCTCGGTACAGACGACGTACTTCTCGCGTTCAGGGAACGTAGTGGTGATGCTTAGGTCCTGAAGACAGCCGACACCAACTAGGTTCCTGGAGAACGAGGCGATGTGTAAGCCTGTAAGAGAGCCCGAGGGAACCGCTGGACAAGGAAGGATAGTGGAGCTACGTGCAACTACCGGACCTAAGGAGGGGTCATCAAGATCTACAACGGTAGGGGCAGCAAGCGGCGTGAGTGAAATGTGGTCGTGGAAGAAGCAGGCAGACACTCCAGAGTCGAGCGTGAAAGAGAGCGAAGCAGTAGCGTCCGCAGTAGCGGCAGCTGGCAGGGGGGCTTGCACAGAGCCTAAGCAAAAAAAACGCAGGAGGTCCTACGCCTGACGCAGCTAGGGAACCAGGACTACACACTGGAGGCACACCTACACTAGGCAACATAAGGTAATAAGTGTTAAAAGGAGATTAAGCGCTAGGTAGCACTAGAGGGCGAGAGGTTTTAGCTAGGAAGCAAAGTTAACGAGAAAGTAGAGGGATTGGACTAGAAGAGGGAGGGATACAAGAAGAGTGTTGTACCCTCTACAGTAGGATTCAATAATGTTAGCACACCTACCAAGCCTACACAAATATATACATATTCAGTGGCGGAAACAATTGTCCACATATTTAGCATATTTTTACATTTTGACGAGCTGTACGCTATAAACATTAAGCCTTAATTCATGGTGGCCATACACGTAGAGAGGAGCAGTTAGAGCACTCACTCAAATCTCCTAAAACCAGAGTAGTATATTTCGCCACTGTATATATATATTAGAATCACGCTAGGATCCGTAGGCCTCTGAGCGGTGCAGCAGTCGAAGTAGTCGTGACTGGTGGGGAAAAATATCCGGGTTAGGATCTGGTGAGGAAAAGGGTCATTCCAGCGTAACATACTCGTGTTCTTTAAGCCATTCTAAGCCATGTGTCCAGCCTAGGCTTGGAATGGCTTGGAGAGCATGAGTTATAACACTGGAGTGACCCTCTTCCTCACCAGACCTGAACCCGTATATTTTTCCCCACCAGTCACGACTACTTCGACTGCTGCACCGCTCAGAGGCCGACGGATCCTAGCGTGATTCTAATAGTGCAAGGATGCACTGTGAACCGTGCTATGTTACCCTAAGTTTCGTGGCAGATACGCAATTTTTCGCCACTCTGCTCGTAATTTTTACCTACAACGGTGCGATGAAGACGATCCATGATAAGACGAGACCAATCGACTAATGGCATATTTGGCCACACCTCAGCATGCTAGTCGTAGAGATAACATTCAATATGAAATCGTGCACAGTTCTCTTGCATACGTTCTCTTGCGGCGGCAAAGCAGAAAGGGGGGGGGGGGGGGGGGGTCACGGAGTAGCGGGATTGCAGCAACATTTCGTATCGATTTTCCGGCGATCAGATTTTCTTCTGAATCCACCATTCTCGCTCTCCGAGTGTTGAAATTCCGCAAAGGAAAATCTCATTTTTCGTGGAGAAAGGGTCTATCGACGACTTAAGAGCTGCGCTACGCACGGAGAAAGGGTCCTTGAAGAGCATGGCATACCCTTCCATGTCTCTCTCGAACCCGATTGCTCCCTTGCGCCTCGACCCAATGGCTCAAGACCTAACTTCAAGGAGTGGAGCTATGGGGTTGATAAGCATCTCTTAAGCCGCAAGATTGAAGGGGTTTTCCTCAAGGATGTCCTCCTCAATCGCGGCAAAGGAAAGATGCCGATCCTTCCCAAAAAACTCTTGGCCACGGCCACTGAGGAAGAGACCAAGGCGCATGAGGAATCCATGTCCAAGTATGAGGAATCTTACAGCGTATGGGAGTAAGCAGACGCTGCCATCATTGGCGTCTTTGTCGGCCCTACCCCTTCCGAGCTCGTCAAAATTTACCATAACTATCCTTTCGCACATGCCATTTGGGAGTATCTCAACGATCGCTTCCTGTACAAAACCGCTATGGGGGTGGTGATCCTCATCACCCGCATGTTTCAAGTGTGCCTGGAGGAGTGCCCTGGAATGGCAGATTATGTCGCTGAGGTTCAAGGGATTCATCAGGAGCTGAAGCAACTCGGCATTGTCCTCCCAGAGCAAGCCCCTGCAGCAGCTTTGTTTGTTGGGTTGACCCCTTCTTACAATGCCACTCGCTCCATGCTTCTCTATCTCCCACCAGAAGAGCTAACCTTCGCCAAGGTCTCTTCCACGCTTCTCTCTGCTGAAAAGGACAACACTGTGCAGGCTCAAGCAAATGCGCTTCGCGTTCCAGTCCCGGCTCTAGCATCCCGTCCTAATGCACCACCCACTCGTAACCGCTACCCACCTTGTCCTTACATCATCAAGATGGGACCGCGTGTGGGTCAGGTGTGCGCCGGCACCAATCATCCACGCGCCACCTGCTTTAAAAGACAACGAGTGGTTTGCCAAGAATGGGGTCAACTCTAAGCCGCCCAACTGGCTTCGCATGCGCCAACTCAACCATGTTGAGGCACGAGATTGTCAGGACTCAGCCATTGATGCCCCTAGTCCCGATGTTCGTCACAACTTGTTGCTCTCTGGCCTTCCCATGATCAATGAAACCAGTTCCCGTACTCGGAGTCTGCACAAACACCATCTAAACCACTTGAATTCGTCTTGGACAGTGGCGCAACCCACAGTCCTCCGGGAAAAAGAGTCGTTCACACCATACCAACCACCCATTCCTCTCCTGGGCACTGACTCCACCTTCACAACTGTTGCCCATGGTTCTTCCACTCTTCCATGCCCAGCCTTCCCATCAGGCTCAGTCACTGGCATATGCGTGCCCACTCTTCGGCACAATCTACTCGCACATCATGAAATTCAACGAGTAGGAGTCACCACCGTCTTTCTTGCTCAGTCGAGTCACTGCGATCTCCCTGAACCCACCACAAATACCCTCCTTCTATGCTTCACACTAATGGCCAAGAACCTCTACACACTCCAAGTACCTCCATCTCCCACTGAGGCACACTCTACCTCCACCACCTCATCGTGCTCCTGCCGTCAGCTCACCAACCCAACCATTCTTTACCACCACCGTCTTGGGCATCCCAACTTCCGCATGCTTTCCGAGCTTGCGTCCAAAAAGTTGCTTCTTCACCTGCCTGAGACACTTCCTCCACCTGCCTGAGACACTTCCTCCACCTGCCTGAGACACTTCCTCCACCCTCCACTTCTCCCGCTCCTCCATGCTTGGATTGCGTGCAAAGCAAACAGCGCCAGCTACCTCACCCTTCCTCGCCCTCTGCTGCAGCCGCCCCACTTGACCTCATCCACATGGAAGTCTGGGGCCCGGCTCCAGTACACTCTCGTGGCGGGCAATCTTACTTCCTAGTGCTTGTTGACGATCACTCCCGCTATGCGTCCGTCCACCTACTCTCCTCCAAAGCAGATGTTCCGGGTGTCATCATCGCATGGGTTTGACAAGCCAAAAATCATTTCCGCACATCAGTCAAGTGCCTCCATTCTGATGGCGGTGGCGAATTTCGAAATCATTCCATTGAAACATTCTGTGCCTCCCAAGGCATTCGCCATACCTTCAACCTTCCCTACAATCCGCAGCAGAATGGCATTGCCGAAAGTCGCAATCGCACCCTCGTGCAAATTGCCCGCTGTCTTTTCACTCACGCTGGTGCTCCACCTTCCCTTTGGAGTTATGCCCTCCTCCATGCCACACTACTGTACAACCTTCACCCTCACCCTCTTCGGCCTACCATCACTCCCGCCAAACTGTGGTCCGGCACTAAGCCAAGTGCACGTCCTCTCCGCATATGGGGGTATATCACTTATGTCCTCCTCAACCCTCAAGAGCATCACACCCATGGCGGCAAATTTGCACCCAAAACTCAACCATGTGTCTACCTCGGCCACAACCTGGACTCTCTCGGCTACCTCTTTCTCAATCCCTCCACCAATCAGCTCATTCGCAGCCGCGATGTCGCATTTGACGAGAGTCGCCCTTTTTACCTCTCCTCACCACCCACCACCGCTCCACCTTCGCTTGTGTGGGCCGATTTCGAAACTTCACCCTCTCCACCTCTTCCCTTTGCCGCTGCTCCTGCAGCCCCCTCACTCTCACCTCCTCCATCTCCTTCCACTCTCTCTCACCCCCCTTCCCCCACCAGTTCCGCTGCCCCTTCACCTCCGCCTGCACCTGCACCTGCTCCTGCCGCTGCCCTTCCCCCTCCCTCTCCTTCTGCACCTCCCCCTACGCTTGCCCCTCCATCTCCACCTTCACCTCCGCTTCCGCCTCCAACCTCCACCTCTTCTCCCGATTCCCCCATCACCTATCGTCTCCGCCGCCAAGGACGCTCTTATATCGACATTCCACCTCCCCCCCCCTCGCCTCTTCCCTCCTCTCCTGTCCCTGTTGCTCACCGCACCCGCTCTCATGGTCCTGCTCCACCTCTCGCCCTCTCGGTTCGCATCTCCCTCAATCCGCCTCCTCCTGCCGGGGGTGCATCCATGCTTGGCCTCTTGGAGGATAGGCATGAGGAGCTGATTGAGATCAATGCTGCCATCCGTCAGCTCTGCTATCTCTTCCCCAACCTTGCCGATGCTCCAACTCTCAAATTCTTGGAAAATCCATCCATCCTGACCCCGAACTCATACGATGAAGCCATCTCTGGACCACACTCCTCTCAGTGGCTTGCAGTCATGATCGCAAAGTGTGAAGCATTCATTTGTAACAACTCTTTCACGGACGTCTCTCCTCCGCAAGGAGTCAACATTGTCCATGGCAAATGGGTTTTTTGCGTCAAGCAGCTACCTGGCGAACTCCCTGTCTTCAAGGCACGATATTGTGCAAAGGCTTCACTCATAAAAAGGGTCTGGACTTCTTCAATACCTTCTCTTCGACAGCCAAACTGCCCACTCTACGGACCCAGCTGGACATCGTTGCTCGATGCAACTTTGACGTCCACTCCATGGACATCTTTGCTGCATTTCTCTGAGGGGATCTCCCCGAGGACATCTACATGGAACCTCCTCAAGGATTTCCCTTGCCCTTTCCACCTGACACGGTCTGGAAGCTAAATCAACCTGTCTACAGGTTGAAGCAGGCTCCTCAAGAATGGCACAAGAAGCTGGAGGCAACCCTCGAGTCACTCGACTTCCACCTTTCCTCCACCGATCCGAGTCTCTTCATTCGGAAGAACGAGAACCCATTCTTCATTCTCGTCTACGTCGACGATATGATTCTCGTCTCCAAGGACTACGATCAGCTGGCAGCTGTCAAGGAAGAACTTGGGGACGCTCACGCCATGACGGACCTCGGCGAACTCAAGAACTACCTTGGGATGGAAATCTCGAGGGATCGCGAAGCTTACACCATCACTCTCTCCTAAGAGTTCTATGTGAAAAATGTCCTCAAGCGTTTTTCCATGGACAACGCCAAGCCAGTGGCCACTCCCCTTCCCCTGCTGCATGATCTGGTTGCTCCATCAGTTCCATCTCCTGAGCCTTATACAGTAATGAGGCATATCCCGAGCTCGTCGGATCACTCATGTATGCGATGATGTGCACAAGGCCCGACCTCGCCTACCCCATCAGTGTGCTCTCGTGTTACGTTGCTGCCGGTCGACACACCAATCACCACTGGTCGGCTGCTAAGCGCATCCTTCGTTACCTTCAAGCCACCAAGGACTACGTCCTCACTCTCAGTGGCACGACCTCTCCACACCTCGAAGGATACAGCGACTCCTCATGGGCTGATGATCAAGCTGACCGCCGCTCCTCCCAAGGCTATTGCTTCACCCTTGGTAGTGGTGTCATCAGCTGGTGATCTACACACTCATCATCCATCTCATTGTCATCCTGTGAAGCTGAGCTCTACGCAGGCCCCATGGCATCCCAAGAAGCTCGATGGCTTACCTACCTCTTGGCTGAGCTCGGGTATCCTCAGCAGACCCCGGCTATGTGATGTGACAACGAGAGCACCATACACCTTACCAAAGACCATGTCTTTTACCAACGGACCAAGCATATCGAACTTCGACACTTCTTCATGCGTGAGCTCGTCCATCGACGGCATTTGTGTGTCAAACACATCTCCTCTGACTGCAACCTCGCCAACTTGTTCACCAAGGCTCTTGGACGTCGTGATCACTATCATCTCCTTCGTACCATGGGACTTGGCGTCCCTACGGCGTCGGACGTTGCAGCCTAGGGGGTGTGTTGGAGATAGGCTGCAATTCGGTTGGCACAACTTTGTGTGTTAGGAATTTGTTGGTTTTAGGGTTAGGCATATTTGTTAGGTTTGGTGAAGCTTTGTTTTCATCCCCAACCTATCCCAACCCAATCCATCCCAAATCCCCCCGATCTGGGAGGATTTCCTTGGGATTTTCTCCAATTCTCCCTTATCCCTTCCCATCATCTCCGATGCTCGGTACTTAAGGATGTATGCTTTTGCTCATTCAATCAATGAAGTTCTCCGTTTTTTACGCGTGGGGCTGGTGAAAGCGGGGCCAGCGGGCGCGGGCGAGCGGGTGCGGAACCAGCAGGTGCGGAGCCAGCGGGCGCGGGGCTGGCGAGTGTGGGGCCGACGGGCGCTGGGCTGGCGGGCGCGGGGCTGGCAAATGCGGGGCCAGCATGCGCGGGGTAGGTGGGCATGGGGCTAGCAGGCACGAGGCTGACGAGCACAGGGCCAGCAGGTGCGGGGCTGGCGATCGCGGGGCCAGCGGGCGCTAGGCGACGGGCGGCTACGAGCAGCTAGGTACGGGCGGCTAGTGGCGGGCGGCTAGCAGCGGACGGCTAGCTACGGGCAACTAGGTCTAGGGCTAGGGTGGAAGCGCAGGTGGGCAGGGAGGACCTAGCTAGCCTAGCGTGATACCATATCAAAGTACCGGTAGCGAAGGGACTAGAATGTGAGATACACGGTGGTTTTGTGCTAAGGGTTTGTACTCTCTAAGAGTACGCACCTATCTAGCCTGTAGTAACATACAAATATATGTTTGACAATTTTGCCCATATTTTTGGCTTCTGCTAGTCGGCAAATCTGCGCAGTGGCGTCCTTTAGTTCATGCAGCTTTTGCAATCTCTGTGCTTTGTATGATAATAACGATTGGTAGGAGGCTTTCATTGTAGTAAATATTGTACTATATCTAGAGCATTGTGTGCTTGTTGGTTGGAAACTTGCCAACATAGGAAGCACCATGGTCAGAGCTACCATGTCTTGCCATGCCATGCCACCAATTTTGTACAATTAGCAGTATTCCCTGGGGATTTTCGCACTCATATCAAGGGTCAGGAAATATACTAGTGCCATGTGGTTGGAGATGACCTCTTCCATAGTTTTAGTTTTAGCACGCTAATTGACAGTTCATACCGTTGTGCAACTGTAGATATGGGATCCAGCTCTTCGTCAGCGCGAACTTCGCTGGTGAGCCCTCGTTACAGCGAGTCGTTCGCTTCGCGAGTGCCTCTTTCGCCAACAAGACCTTTTCGCGAGCCTCATCTCGATTTGTATTTTTGAGCACTTGAATTTTCCCCGCCTCGCCGCCACCACTCACCCCTTTCTGCCTCAGCGCTCCACCACCCTCTCACTCACTCACTCATTCACTCACTCACTCATTCACTCACTCACTCATTCACTCACTCACTTTCTTGTCACACCCACTCGCTTCCCTCCTGCACCTGTCTCTATCGCCCAGTCGCGCCCCAACGGCGTCGGCAACTCAGCAGCTGCAGCTTTTCGCACTCATGCTCTGCGATAGATGCTGACCCTTGCCGTTTCTCTCCCGTCTTTCCCTCTCGACAATTTGGGCCATACTTCTCAAGCAGCCTGTAGCCACGCCTTCCCGTTCAGTCGCCCGAGTGCGCGGACTTATAAAGCAGCGTCTCTTTCTCTTTCGCTCTGCGTGACGTGTTGTTCACGGCGCTGCGCGTACGTGGAACCCCAGCTCGAGTCTCCTTTATCCCTAGTCTTTTTTTTTCTCTCGCGATTCTCAGCCGTTGATCTTCATTCTCTTGCGTCATGCCCGCCGATCCCGAGGGCCCCAAGCGGGGCGAACCGTCCGCGCCTCAGCCCGCTGCCGCCAAGCCCGCGGAGGCGAAATCGACTGCCGCGGGGGCTGCGACCGCGCCAAGCGCAGCAGCGCCGAAACCCGGACCAGCTACTCCGCCGTCGAATGCGGCAGGCAAAGCGGGCGCGGTCGGGGGGAAAGTAGTAGCGCCGGTGGGAGCTTCCGCACCTGCTGCGAAGCCTGCGCCTACTGTGGCGGCACCTGCTGCAGCGAAGGCATCAACAGCGGCAACTCCTGCGACGAAGCCCGCTCCGGCGACGGCTTCTGTGACGAAACCCTCGCCTGCGACAGCAGTTGCGACGAAGCCTCCAGGCACGGCAGCTCAGGCGACGAAGGCGGCAGGAGCAACGACTACCTCATCGGCCGCGAAGCCGGCAGTCGCAGCAGCAGCCAGCACAGCACCGAAAGCCGCAACGGCGGGAGGAGCAGGAGCGACTCCTGCCGCGTCAGCGACTAAGGCGGGTTCGACTGCGACGGCCCCAGCGGCGAAGCCAGCAGCAGCGACGCCAGCAGTTAAGACTCCCGCGACGACTCAGGCTGCTACGGCCGCGCCAACCGCGGCAGCGACTAAAGCGGCGGCCGCGCCCGTTGCTAGCGCCAAACCCGCGGGAGCGACGCAGGCGGGTAAGCCCGCTGCGGCAGGTGCAGCAGGGGGCTCTGCGCCTGGTGCGGGAGCAGCGGGAGCTGCGGGAGCAGCAACGGCGGCTGCTCCGTCGTCTAAGCCAGCGGCGCCTGCGGCGGGAGCTGCGAAACCGGTCGTTGCGACAGCTCCAGCCGCGAAGGCAGGCTCTGCGACGTCGCCAGCAATGAAGCCCGCTGCGACCAACGCCTCTGCGACGAAGCCTGCTGCGACAGTAACCGCGACGACTAAGGCTCCCACAGCTCCTCCATTGGTGGCAAAAGCGTCGCCCGTTGCGACGGCTCCTGCGACCAAGACACCCCCTGCGACGGCTGCTGCGACGAAGGGTAGAGCCACGTCACCCCCTGCGGCGAAAGCAAGGGCCACGTCACCACCTGCGGCGAAAGTAAGAGCCACGCCACCTGCGGCAAAAGCAAGAGCCACGTCACCACCTGCGGCGAAAGCTGGTGCTGCGCCTTCCAGCGGGGCAAAACCCGCTGCTGCTGCAAGCCCTGCGCCCACGCCCGGGAAAGCGGAAGGGGGGAGTGGCGCTGGGGGAAAGGCAGATGGCGGAGCGAAAGTTAGCGCACCAGCTGCTGTGGCAGCGGGGAAAGCAGCCGAACCAGCCGCAGGGAAAGTCAGCCCTCCTTCAGCCGCCTCGGGCGCAACTGCAGGCGCAGGCGCAGGCGCAGCAGGTGGTGGCGGAGGTGGGGGAGCGGGAGCAGTAGCGGGGAGGAAAGGAGGGGGAGAGAAGAAGAGTGGTGGCGGGGGCAGCGCTGGGGCTAGTGCGGAGACCGGTGGGGGGGAAGATAAGAAGGATGATGTGGTTGGGAAAGGCAGCAAGGAAGAGAAGGGGGGAGGGAAAGAGAGTGCGGATAAGCAGAAAGTGACTGCTGCAGGTAAGGGAGAGGGAGTGGGAGCGGGCAAGTCGTTCATTGTTACGGGAGATGCGGTGAAGAAGGACGAGCAGAGCCAGGAAATTGTTACAGGGGGCAAGGCGGATGAGAGAAAGGAAGAGGGCGGAGAGAAAGTGGAAAGTAGAAAAGACGAGGGAGAAAGGAAAGGGGAAGAAAAAGGGGGAAAGAAGGGGGAGGAGAAGGGGGGAATTTGGGGAGAAGGGAAGGGCGAAGAGAAGGGAGAGAGGAGGCCGGAAGGGGAGGGGGAAGAGAAGGGAGAAGAGAGGGGAGGAAAGAAGGAAGAAAGGAGGGTCGAAGGGAAGGGGGAAGACAAGCCAACTGAAGTGAAAAGGTCAGACTTGAAAGGAGTGGCTATAAGGGTAGAGTCGGTTAAAGCAAAGCCAGAGAAAGATGGGGAGATAAAGGGGGAAGAGGAGAAAGGGGAGTTGAAAAAGGGGGAAGAGACAAAGGAAGGGGAGACGAAGGGAGGGGAGACGAAGGGAGGGGAGACGAAGGGAGGGGAGAAGAAGGGAGAAGAGAAGAAGGGAGAAGAGAAGAAGGGAGAAGAGAAGAAGGGAGAAGAGAAGAAGGGAGAAGAGAAGAAGGATGAAGAGAAAGCTGCCTTTAAGAAAGAGGAAGGGAAGAAGGGGGAAGAGCAAGTGGCGGTCGGTGGAAAGGTGGAGCAGAAGATGCCTGTTTCTGGCAAGGGCGATGGGGGGACGGCCAAAGAAGGAGAAAAGGAGAGTGGAGGGGTGGTGAAGGGGACAGGAGAGGCGGGGAAGAAAGAAGGGGATAGGGAGAAAGAAGGGGATAGGGAGAAAGAAGGGGATAGGGAGAAAGAAGGGGATAGGGAGAAAGAAGGGATAGGGAGAAAGAAGGGGATAGGGAGAAAGAAGGGGATAGGGAGAAAGAAGGGGATAGGGAGAAAGAAGGGGATAGGGAGAAAGAAGGGGATAGGGAGAAAGAAGGGGATAGGGAGAAAGAAGGGGATAGGGAGAAAGAAGGGGATAGGGAGAAAGAAGGGGATAGGGAGAAAGACACTGGGAAAGCGGGAGTAGGAGAGAAGGAAGGGAAGCAGGAGGAGGCGAAAGGACGGGACGGGGAGGGGGAAGAGGAGGAGAAGGGGGGTGCTATGGAGGTTGATGGGCGAAAGGGAGTAGCGGAGGATGAGAGGAGGGCGAAGGGCGAAGAGAGGAAGGATGACAAGGGTGAAGTCGAGAGTGCTACACAGCGAAAGGTGGAGGCAGAGGCGGAAGGAGGAAAGGTGGAGCAGAAGGGAGGGGGGGTGAAGGAGAAGGACGCGCAGGAAGAGGAGAAGGGACATTTGGAGTCTGAATCGGAGGAGGAAGAGGAGGAGGAGGACGAGGAGGAGGAGGAGGAGGACGAGGAGGAGGAGGAGGAGGAGGAACATGAGGAGGAGAGGGAGGAAGAAGAGGAGGAGGAGGAGGAGGAGGAGGAGGAGGAGGAAGAGGAGGAGGAGAGGGGGGAGGGAAAAGAGGAGGAATCGGAGGAGGAAGGGAAGAAGCCAACGCGGGCAGGCAGATCGTCAGTGATTGCAACTCCAGGCAAGGGCGCGAGAGACGGGGGCAGGGCCATGGGCGGAAGGCGGGGCAGTGTGGGGGGAGTGGGGGAGCGTGAGACGGAGGGGGTGATTCTGGGGAAGCGCCAGCGCAAGCCAAACGTGCGCCTTGGGGAGCTGGGCTCTGCTAGTGGGCATCTCGCGTCCTCTGCTGCCGCAGCAGCTGTGGCAGCAGCAGCAGCAGCAGCAGCTGCAGGGGGGAAAGAGAGTGGTGCATCCCCTGCAGGGAAGCGCGCCAAGTCTGGGAGTGGGCAGATTCATGTGGCGCCGGATGCAGGGAAGAGTAGGAGAGAGGGGGAGGGGGGGGAGAAGAAGACTCCGCAGAGGCATGGGGCGAGGGGGGGGGGGGTAAGGAGGTGAAGGCAAGGGATGGCGGAAAGCAGGCACAGGGGAAGGGGCAGGGGGCGCAGAAGGGGGGAAAGCAGGGGGGTGTGGGGAGGAAAGCGGAGGAGAAGAGGGGTTCTCCTGCGCGCAAGTCCCCCACCCCTAAGATCCGCCCAATTCCGCAAGACAGCAAAGCTGCTGCGGGGAGGGAGGCGGGCGGAAGGGGAAAGGCGGCTGTAGCAGCTGTAGCGGCTATTGGGGTGGGCAAGGGGGGGAAGGCTGTAGCAGGTGATGCTAAGACTGGTGGCGGAAGTGCGGGGGGGAGGGACAGCAAGGGGAGGAGCAGAGCTGCAGGGGCAGGTGCTACTTGGGGGAGGGGGGCAACAGGGGCAGTTGTGACTGGGGTGCGGGGGAAAGGTGCAGAGGTGAAGGGAGGTGGGAGGGACGCGGAGGGGAAGGGAGGGTCGGTTGCAGGAAAGGGAGCAGCTCCGGGGGGAGCGGGAGGAGGGGTGATGAAGGGTGGGAGTGCAGGGAAGAGCAAGGATGGTGGGGTGGTAGGTTCTGGGGCGAAGAGGGGTGGCTCGGACACAAGCGCAGAGGAGGTGAGAGCAATGGGGTGGAGCAGGAGCAGACACACGGTTGCCACTAGGAGTGCTGCCCTGGGGGGAAAGAGAATGACACGGGACGAGGAGGAGGATGACGACGAGAAGGAGGAGGAGGAGAAGGAGGAGGAGGAGAAGGAGGAGGAGGGGTATGGCTCGGAGGACGACGAGGCGAACGGAGAGAGGAAGGAAGGGAGTGAAGCCGTGGGTAATGGAGGGAGGAGAGGGAAGGCGGGGGTGGAGAGGGGTGGGGCAGTGCAAGGGAAGAGGACCCCTGTACCAGCCCTTAAACGCCCGAGAACGGACCACCTTGCTGCTGCTGGCGCTGGCGGTGCTGGCGCTGGCGGTGCTGGTGCTGGTGCTGGTGCTGGTGCTGGTGCTGGTGCTGGTGCTGGTGCTGGTGGTGCTGGTGCATCCCACGGGGGTAGGGAAAGAGGGGCAGCAGGGAAGGCGGGTGAGAGGGCGGCAGGAAGGCAGAGGGAGGAGGCTGCCAAGGCAGCAGCGAGAGCAGCCAGCAGCAATGGCAAGCGCGATGGGAAGAGAGATGACGACTATCGGACCACCGCCAAGGCCACACAGGTCAAAGCAGGCGGGGAGCGTGAGGAGGGGGGAAAGGAGGGGGCACGGCGGGGCAGCGCGGGGGAGGAGTCAAGGCCGGGGTACCTGGAGAGGATGACGAAAGGCAGGGAGCGGATCGAGGCAGTGGGGGGCGTGAACGGGTGGCTGGAGTCGCTAGGCCTGGGTCGGTACGCCAAGGCGTTTGAGGAAAACGAGGTGGATGTGGAGGCAGCCACCGTGCTCACCACAGAGGATCTGAGAGACATGGGCGTGGCGCTGGGCGCACGGCGCAAGCTCCTCTGTGCCATAGCGGACCTAGTGGCCGGGCCTGGGGGGGCAGCGGCGCTAGGAGGGGCGCCGGGAGGGGCTGGGGGAGAAGGGGGGAAGGTTGGGGAGGCGGTGGAGAGGGAGGGAGGGGCGGGGAAGGAGGGGGGGGATGTTGACATGGAGGGGGATGGGGGGATGGAGGGAAGCGAGGAGTGGCGAGAGGAGGGTGTGGAGGCGAAGGAAGAGAAGTGAAGGTGACAGGTAGCATACATAGACTGCACTTTGTGCGCCTGTTTTGACTCTCTGCTCCCCTGCTCTCTCACCTCCTCCAACTCTCACCTCCTCCAACTCTCACCTCCTCCAACTCTCACCTCCTCCAACTCTCACCTCCTCCAAGTCTCACCTCCCCACAACTCTCACCTCCTCACTTCTCTCCTTGCGCTGTCCCAATCATGCTGCATCCCTGCCATCCCTTGCTGTCGGCTTCCTGCACCCCTCCCTGCTTGCACTGCCTCTCGGTTCATGTTGATTGCTGTGCTGCTCACACTCATTGAGCTCATCCCTCCTATCCCTTCTCCTTGGCCTATTTCTCAACACATTGCCCCAACATTCGTCATCATGGTTCAGCATGCTCCACGCCACCATTCAACAAAGCATGCCACCATGCCATGCTGCCACTGCCCCGCTCCCGCGTTTGCCACATTATCTCCTCTGCCACATCATCACCTTTGCCACATCAACGCCTCTGCCATCATCATCTCTGCATTTTTGCTTGGCTTTTCACCTTGCAATGTGCGCACCATACACCCATACACCCATAACTCCAGGGGCTTTTAGGGCAGGCAAGTAGCAGCATTGGCATCAGTCCTTGTTTGAACTGGCATCCACCGGCAGTGATATTTCCTCTCCCTCTCTGCAGCAGCGGCAGCAGCAGTGGTGCTGGCGAAATGCAGCGCTGCACTGTTCTGCATCTGTAGCTAACTCTGGCTGTTCTGGCACCGGTAGTGACGATATGGCCCTTCGGCTGTTTGGCAGTTTGGCTGTTGGGCTGTTTCGCAACGAGGCGCCTAATGCTCCACGTTTGCACGTTTGGTTTAGTGCGGTGTGCCATGGGCTATGGCTCTACTTGGGCTGTGGATTGTGGGCTAGTTGCGGGATTTGATTTGGTTCTGTTCCATTTGCTTGGAACGGGATGGCCTTCACAAAGTTAGTTGCTAAGATATTTCTTGACCTAACTTCTCTGCTTTTACCAAGCTAATCCTCCCTTTTCTACCTACCAACTGTGTGGCCATCACAAAAGGTTCTCCCTACAATGTGGGCCTTGACTTCGGTTTTATGAAGTATTAATATTATAGTGACGTTCACTGGTATTTCAATCAGTGTAGGCTGCTCTGGTTTTAGATAGTAGTGTACATGCTGTTTGCGTGTTCTTCTAGAATCCTAACCTGTACCAATTCTTGGCGAGGTATTCCCAAATCCATTCCCTGATCTCCCCTTTCCACTTATCCAATCCAATCCCCTCCCAAATCCTCCCCCCTCCCTCCAATCGCCCATTCATACCCGCCCCCGCCATTTATCACCTCACTTCCATCTTGGTTGACTCCTTCGCCCTGCACCGTTTCCGCCCCCTCACTTGCCGCCGCGCGCCCCGTGCTGCAATACCGCCGCCCTCCATGGCTTCGCTGCCCCTCGCGCGTTCTCCTGCCCGCATTGCCGCGCCCGCTTCGCCCGCCGTGCTCCGCCATCGTTCCGCCACTGTCGCAACATTGCACGTCAACTCCCCGTCGGCGGCGCCCGCGGTCCCCGCCAACGCATCCGCCACCTCCCACTTGCGCCAGTGCCAGCCCCATGCATCTACCCCTTCCCCCTCCCCGTTCCCCCTCCCCCGTGCTCTGCGCGCCCCCTTAGTCGCTATCTCAGGCGCGCTGCTCCCCGCCCTGCCCGCGCTCGCGGATATCGCGGAGGATGCGGCGGGGGCGGCGGAAGCGGGCGGTGGAGGGGACATATCTGCGCTCGTAGGTGCTGCGGCGGCGGTGGCTGGCGCGGGGGCGGTGTTCGCGGGAGTGAAGGCGTACGGGTACTTCCAACTACAAGTGCGGTTCAGTGTGATTTGATACGGTTACTCGTGTAATGGAGGGGTGGGATAGGGACGTAAAGGAAACTGATAGGCGTTGCGGGAGGAGGTACGGGTCCAATGCTAGGCGGCAGGTTCGGAGCCCTTTTACAGTGCTGCAAAGCAGCACTCTTACCTCCTCCCGCGCCGTTCCAAGCCAGCCACACCACCATGAGTTGAAGTCAACCCTTTCCGCTGCACCCTCCTCCCCCCCCCTCCACCCCGCACTCCCCATTTGCAGTTCCTGGTGGCGCGTGTGGTGGGCCGGCACGTGCCACGTGGCGGCGCGGTAGTGCTGGACTTCCGCGCGGGCAGCGGCAGAAATCTCTACTACCTGCCCGATGACGTGGGCAAGCTGCTGGCCATGCGGCCAGACGTGCAGCCGTCTCTGCTGAAGCAGCAGGGTGAGGGGAGGGGGAGGGGGAGGGCAAATGGGGAAGCGGGGAGCGGGGATGGAAGTGGGGAAGGGAATATGGGTAGAGGGAGAGGGGGGGAGGGAGTGGGGAATGGTGGCATGTGTCAGGGGGTGAGCAGGGAGGGGTGAGGGCTGTTCAAGGTAGGGCAAGTGTAGCAGTGTCAGGGTGCATGTGACGAACGGTGCATGATGAGTGTGCGTGCAGTGCCTTCGGTTCAGCCCACCCATGTAGTCCACTCTCACACACACCACGTTCACCACATTAATTCTACTGCCACTCACCCGTCCCCCTTCACCTTTTGCCTGCCCTCCCAGCTCTCGCCACGCCATACAACTGCCTCGCTTCTCCTCGCTGCTTCCCATTGCCTTTTCTACTGCCCCTTACTGCCCCCTACTGTCCCCTAACCTAATGCCGTCTACCGCACCCTACTGCCTGCCATCGCCATTCTTCTTGCCTGTGTCGCAGCCATATCGTCAGGGGTGCTGATTGACGTGCTGCCAGACGGCCTCACCGCACTCAACCGCATCGAATCGGCTTCTGTCGACGCCGTGGTAACCGCTGCAACCCTCCTTGCATTGCGTGGCTCCTCAGTTCCCTCGTGGCATGCATGTTCCAGTGAGGGTGCGTTAGTGTGTGCATGTCTTGCTGTGTTTCCTTGTTGTTGCTGCATGTTCCCTACTCCTCGCACTGCATCACCCTGTGTCTGTCTGTCTGTCTGTCTGTCTGTCTGTCTGTCTGTCTGTCCGTCTGTCTGTCTGTCCGTCCGTCTGCCTGCCTGCCTGCCTGCCTGCCTACCTGCCTGCCTGCCTGCCTGCCTGCCTGCCTGCCTGCCTGCCTGCCTGCCTGCCTGCCTGCCTGTCTGCCTGTTTGCCTGTGTGGGCAGATCACGGTGGATGGTTTCAAGCCTCTCACACCCTCCGAAGCCGCCACAGCTGCTGCAGGCATTGCTCGCATCCTCAAGCCAAGCCGAGTGCGCCTCTCATCACCCCTTCCTTCCACCTCATCCCTCTGTCACTCCTCATGCCCGAGCACATGCACGGTCGTTGCTCGTCCTGCACTGCTGTTGCCCCATGCCCCTGCACTATCGAATGCGCCGTATTGCAGTATCCACCGCATGGCATGGCTCCAACACCTCATATCCTACTTTACAGCTGAACCATCCTGCATCGACCCATCCATGCCTCTCTTCTCCATCCATGCCTACTCTTGGCGCCATTTCCTCCATCCCCCTGGGCTTTTGCCCGCTCTTGGCGCACTTCTCCCATGGCAGCCGCTGATATTTGTGGAGGCATGTGAGAGCGGCAGTCCGGAAGTGAAGGACACATCCCGCCCTTCCTTCTCCTTCCTCCCTGATGTGAGCCCCATGCGCTCCTCTCTGCATGCTCTTTGCTGCATACACATGCCTGCTTGCACTTGTCTGCATTGTCTGCATTGTCTGCATGCTCTTGTCTGCGTGCATTTACCCACATACACACATGTCTGGACGGATCTATCTGCACATGCATGTCTACACGCACTTGTATGCACCTGCTACGTTTCTGCTTGCTCCGCTTCTGCTTGCTCGCCAGGCAAGCCTGCCTGCCAGACATGAGCATACTAGCCTGCCTGCCTGGTACATGCCACAGCTGTACCCTCTGTTGTTTCTCACTCCCTTTCCCCTTCGCAACCTGCCCACCACACACATCGCTCCTTCCGCTCCTGCCCTCTCCACACCAGGCGGTGTTGCCCCTGTACGAGCAAGTGAACTATGACTACGTGCTGCCGGCCATCGACCGCCATGTCGTTGGGGTGGCGGTTCGCTCGTCAGACAGCGCACCTGTCTCTCCAGGCGGCCCTTCTAAATCCTCCTCTGCTTCAGGGTTTAGTGCAGGCAAAACAGGTCGGAAGCAGTGACGATGTAAAAAACAGGATGCGCTCCAGGGATTTAGCAAGCGCTTCTTCTATAGTAGTATGGTTCCGGTAAACAGTCGAGCAACCAATTCTTCATGTTGCAGAGGCACAGCATAGCATCCAGAGCCCCATCAAGTTTTGTGTAGGCAAA
This sequence comes from Closterium sp. NIES-67, assembly GCA_027943415.1. Classification (NCBI taxonomy): domain Eukaryota; kingdom Viridiplantae; phylum Streptophyta; class Zygnematophyceae; order Desmidiales; family Closteriaceae; genus Closterium; species Closterium sp. NIES-67. The sequence continues at coordinate 119,622 of BQMB01001915.1, forward strand.
TAGTGGAAAGCGCTCCATAAGATGAGCCTAGAATCTAGTATCAGAATGAATAATTGACTAGAATGGGGAGATACAAGGCAATATAGACTAGTAAGTGCACAGACAGACATATATTGTCTACAGTAACTGCATAAGTTATGTTTGACACACCCCCTAGACAATATAGGGGCAGTGCCAAACAAGGGAAGAAGCAGCTCAGGGCGGCACTACTAGTCCAGCCTCTAAGACAAGGGTCTAAAGACCAGTCACAAGGAGTACAAACAAGGCAAGAGCAAGACCAGGGTAGCACTACTAGTCCAGCCACTGGGAAAGGCCACAAGGCCAGTCAGGGTAAAATATATATATAAAGGACTGTGCAAACTCAAGGCCCTAGCAAGTGAGAGGCTACAAGAACAAGACCTACCGTAGCTGTACACAGTGCCGATGATGATCTTTAGGCGCAAGCGCCTTCGTAAAGATATCAGTTGTGTTGGCACCAGGGTCTCAAATATCAGACGAAATCCGTCTGATGGTCTGAAAATCAGACCTGTTTTTTTGCTTTCATCTGATTTTTTTACGGGGTGAATTATTTCATCTGATTGTCCATCTCAGTCATAAGATTTCGTCTGAAAGTTCAGACTTGGTGTACTTTTTCGTCTGAAATGTCAGATAGCGCGTATAATTTCGTCTGACAGCAATCACTGTCAAACATGTGTATTTATCATGTTTGTATAGACTGTATAGGGTCACCTCCTAGAGGGTACAACATTTAGGTATATGTGTGTGTGTACTCTCTCTCCCTAATCATTCAATTCACTGTTTGAGATGGTATCACGCGTAGGTAGGATCCCCCCCCCTAACGCTTCCGCTCGCCCCCTAGCTGGGCCCCGTCGTGCTCCTAGCCCCGTCGCGACCCTCCCTAGAACCGTCGCGCCCCTTCCTGGGCCCCGTCGCGCCCCTTTCTGGGCCCCGTAGCGCCCCTCCAGGGCCCCGTCGGGCTCCTCCCAGGCCCCGTAGCGCCCCTCCTGGGCCCCATTGCGCTCCTCCCAGGCCCCGTAGCGCCCCTCCTGGGCCCCATTGCGCTCCTCCCAGGCCCCGTCGCGCCCCTTCCAGGGCTTCGTAGCGCCCCTCCAGGCCCCGTCGCGCCCCTTCCAGGGCTTCGTAGCGCCCCTCCTGGGCTTTGTCGCGCCCCTCCTGGGCTTGGTCGCGCCCCTCCAGGCCCCGTCGCGCCCCTCCCCAGCCCCGTCGCGCCCCTCCCAGGCCCCCCCCTCGCGCCCCTCCTGGACCCCTGTCGCGCTCCTCCCTGGGCCCCGTAGCGCCCCTCCTGGGCCCCGTCGCGCCCCTCCTGGGCTCTGTAGCGCCCCTCCTGGGCCCCGTCACGCCCCTCCCGGGCTCTGTAGCGCCCCTCCTGGGCCCCCCGTCGCGCTCCTCCTGGGCCCCGTCGAGCCCCTCCTGGGCCCCGTCACACCTGCTCGGCCCCGTCGCCCCAGCTCGGCCCCGTCGCAGCCGCCCGGCCCCGTCGTGCCCGCCCGGCCCCGTCGCAGCCGCCCGGCCCCTGTCGCAGCCGCCCGGCCCCTGTCGCAGCCGCCCGGCCCCGTCACGCCCGTCCGGCCCCGTCGCCCTCGCCCGGCCTTGTCGCTGCCGCCCAGCCCCGTCGCAGCCGCCCGGCCCCGTCGCGTCTGCCTGGCCCCTCGTTGCGCCTGCCCGGCCCCGTCGCGCCTGCCCGTACTCGTCGCGCCTGCCCCGGCCCTACATACTTCCTGGTACTGTCCCCCGTTCCCTGCACCGCTTTGCACACTCCTGCACTTCCCTGCACCGCCTTGCACCGCATTGCACCTCCCTGGACCGCACTGCACTGCACTGCACCGCACTGGACCGCACTGCACCGCACTGCATCGCACTGCACCGCACTGCACCGCCCTGCACCGCACTGCACCGCTCTCCACCGTCCTGCACTGCCCCTGATGGCTGCGGAGCTTCGTTTCGATGCTGAGGGTCAGCCTCTGGAGTTCGAGGCGTGGCTGGCCGACCTTCGCCGCCACCTCACTGGTCAGCGACAGGACGGCCACCCGCTTTCTGACCACCTAGACGGTACGCTCCCCTGCCCTGACCCCCCTGCTGTGCTGCCCGCTGATCCCACGCCCGCTGCGCGCGAGTCCACTGCCGCCGCTGCCCTTGCCCGCTCTGTCTGGCTTTCCCGCGATGCCCTTGCTCAGCTAGCCATTAGCAATGCCCTTCCCCCCCCTGAGCGCCCTCGCTTTAGGACCATTACTACCGCTCAGGCCTACCTGGATGCTGTCATCAAGCGCTATTCTGCCCCTCCTGCTGCCTCCGTGGGTCGACTGATCCTCCCGCTGCTCTTTCCTGACCTTGCGTCTTTCCCCACTGTTTCTGACCTAGCTGCCCACCTGCGCTTGATAGATGAGACCTGGCGCGCTGCCTGCACTGATGCACAGCTTAGAGTCCACCAGCCTCCCATGACCTCTACCCTCTACCTCCTTGCCACTCGCCTCCCTGACCGCCTTGCCGCCGCCCGCGACCAGTTCCTTAGCATCCACCCCGCTGAGCTCACCCTCACCGACTTTGTTGACACCCTGACTGTTATCGAGACTCGTCACCGCTCCATCGCCCAGGCGAGCGGTACAGTACCGGTCCCTATCTTTCAGGGTTGTGCCCCCGCTCAGTGTACCTTCTCCGACGGCTCTGTCGCTGTGGCTGAGACTGCTGCTGCAGTGCAGTCCCGCTCGGGGAAGGGCCGCCGCCCCAAGGTTGGGAGCGGCGGAGGCGGCGGGGGTGCGGGTGGGGGTGGTGGTGGAGTCGGGTCGTCTGGTGCTGGAGCGGACGTGGGGACCCTGCTCAGTCCAGCTGCCCCGCTGCCTCCACAGTCGCAGCAGCAGCAGCAGCAGCCGCCGCAGCCGCAGCCTCCGCAGCAGCCGCCGCAGACGAGGCAGGCGAGTGCCCTCCCGCCTGGGTGGCCTGGAGCTGGTGGTGGTCGTGCGCGTGGTGGTGCGCCGGGTGGTGGTTCTGGAGGCGGGCGCTGTCAGTACCAGATCCAGACCGGTCCTCGCCGCGGCTTCGTTTGCGGTAAGATCGGTCATTCCACTCCTCGCTGTTTTCGTCGCCTGGACCACCTGTTCCGTCAGCGCTTTGGCCCGGCGCCCGACCTCCCGGACTGGCACAGCTTGCTTAGGCGTAGCATTCAGATTTTTGACTTGGACATGGATGCCATTGTAGCAGCCTTGCATGTGATGTATGCTGATGACTCTAGTGTGCTTCCCTCTTATTACCCCGTGTTGCCTAGTGTAGCTGTGCCTAGAGTAGACTCCCCTGCTGCGTCAGGCGTAGGATCACCTGCTTTGTTTAGCCTCGGTGCTTCCACCGCTTCTCTGCCGCCTCGCCCGACTGCTGCGCTTTCCTTCACCTTGGACTCTGGCGCCTCCCGGTGTTTCTTTCGCGACTCCACGACGCTGATGCCGCTGCCTGTTCCTGCTACAGTTACTCTTGCTGACCCCTCCGGTGGTCCAGTCGTTGCCCGCAGTTCCGCCTCCCTTCCCTGTCCGGCGGTTCCTTCAGGTTCGCTCACCGGTCTGCATATCCCCTCGTTCTCCAGGAACCTAGTTGGTGTCGGCTGCCTCCAGGACCTTGGCGTCACCACTACGTTCCCTGGTCACGAGCGGTATGCTGTCTGTACCGAGGCCGCCACTGGTGCCCCCCTTACCACTTTCCCCCGGGACCCGGTGTCCGGCCTGTTCACACTTGACACCGCGACTTCCCCGGCTGGGTCTCCCCCCCAGGTCGCTGCGTCCACCCAGGTTACTGCTGCGTGCTCCTGTCGGTCCCTCACTCACCCGACTCTCCTTTGGCACCACCGCCTTGGTCACCCTGCACTCCCGCGTCTGCGTCACATGTCCCAGCACGGTCTCGTCCTTGGTCTCCCCGGTTCGTTCCCCGAGTTTCCCTCCTCCCCCGCCCCCCCGTGCACGCCTTGTGTCGAGGGCCGGCTCCGCCGTGCTCCTCACTCCTCCTCGTTTCCCCCTACCACCGCACCGCTGCAGACTCTGCACATGGATGTCTGGGGCCCAGCCCCGGTCCATGGGCCGCGTCGCGAGCGCTTCTTCCTAGTGCTTGTCGACGACTTCACACGTTACACCACCGTCTTTCCCCTGGAGCGGAAGGCCGACGTGCCTGACGTTCTCATCCCCTGGCTTGTCTCTGCTCGTGTCCACCGCGGTCTCCCTGCCTTGCGCCTCCACTCCGACCGGGGTGGCGAGTTTGCCTCAGGTGTCCTTGGTCGCTTCTGTCGTGCGGAGGGCATCACCCAGACGTTTACCCTGCCGGACTCCCCGCAGCAGAATGGGGTCGCTGAGCGACGCATCGGTTTGGTCATGGAGGTGGCTCGCACCTCCATGATCCACGCCGGTGCACCCCATTTTCTGTGGCCGTTTGCCGTGCGCTACGCCGCTCACCAGCTTAACCTGTGGCCGCACCCCCAGCGGCCGCAGGTTTCGCCGACCCTTCTGTGGAGCGGGTCCCCTGGTGACGCGTCTGCGTTCCACGTCTGGGGCTGCCTTGCTCACGTTCGTGCCTCTGGCACGGACAAGCTCACTGCCCGCACCCTCCCCTGCGTCTTCCTCGGTTTCCCCCTTGACGCGTCCGACTGGCACTTCTACCACCCGCCGTCTCACCGCTTCTTTCACTCTCGCGACGTCACCTTTGACGAGTCCGTCTCCTTCTACCGCCGCTTTCCCCACCGTGGTCCCCCGGTTACTCCCCCCCTTTTCCTGGTTCCTCCCTCCCTGGTGGTCCCTGCCCCTCCCCCCCCCCGCCCCCCCGTCCGGCCCCCTCTGGTGTGTCTCACGTCACCCCCCTCCCGTCGGTCGTCCCGGTCGACGAGTCTTGTGACTCTGGTAGTCCTCCGGCGCAGTCCTCGCCGTCTGTCCCTCCCCCGGTGTCTTCTCCTCCACCGCCTCCGCAGCCGCCGTCGCCGCAGCTGCTGCAGCCGTCGTCTCCACCGCCGCCGCCGTTGCAGCCGTCGTCTCCGCCGCCGCCGCCGTCGCAGCCGTCGCTGCAGCCGCCGCCGCCGCCGCCGCCGCTGTCGTCGCTGCCGCCGTTTGTGGACTCTGGGGGTGCTGGCGTTGAGGTGGGTACTAGTCCCGGGGCTCCTGTCGTGGCTTGTCCCGGCGGCCCTGGGGGTGGTACCGGTGCTGGCGGGGTTTCGGGCTCTGGGGGTGTCCCTTCTGGGGGTGCAGGTGTGGAGGGTTCGGGAGGTAGCCGTCGCGCAGCTTGTGGCCCTGGTGTTGGTGTTGTGTCGCCGCAGCAGCAGCCCCCGCCGGTGTCCGCCCTCCGTCTGCTCGGCCTTCCGTCCCCTGACCCTGCGCCTGTTCCTCTTCTGCCGTCTCCCCCTCTTCCCGTCTACGGCCCCGTGTTCCCTCCGCCGGACTCGTCTCCGGCTCGTTTTCCCCCTCGTTCCCCACCCGTGTCCCCTCCTCTGTCTCCCGACCCGACGCCGCCCTCTCACGTCTGGTCTCGCCGCCCCTCCCGTGCTCGTCCTGTCTCCCCCGTCCCGCGCTCTCACCCTATATTGCTCCGTTCCCACCGTCTCGTCCTCCCCTCCTCCCGTCTCCTCCTCCGTCTTCTCTTGTCGTTGCGTCTCCTCCTCTGTCTGACTACCTTCGTGCCGCTCGTCCCCTTGTTCCTCGGGTCCTTGCCTCTCTCGTTACCGACCCGTCGGTTCCGGTCTCGTGCCTTAACGCTCTTGTCGCTGCTGTCGCTGACTTCGCCTCTACCCGCCGCCTTGACTACGCCACAGCTCTGGTCTCTGACCCTGCCTGTCCTCCGTCTGTCGGGGGTGCTCCTGCCCTTGGCAGTGACGTCCTGGAGGACCGCCAGTTTGAGCTTGCTTTCCTGTCCGAGGCTGCTCCCCATCTCTGTTCCATGCTGCTAGTCCCTGAGGGTGACCCAGACGCTTTTGATATCCCGACCCCTCGTACTTACGCTGAGGCGGTTTCGGGACCTTGGGCCTCTCAGTGGATAGCTGCCATGGAGCAGGAGATGGCATCTTGGAGATCCACCGGCACCTTCATCGACGCAGTTCCCCCACCTGGGGTGAACGTGGTCGATGGCCGTTGGCTCTTCAAGGTGAAGCGCCCTCCTGGAGAGCCGCCTGTGTTCAAGGCGCGCTACGTGGCTAGAGGCTTCAGTCAGCGCGAGGGGGTGGACTTCTTTCAGACTTTCGCTCCTACGCCGAAGATGACTACTCTTCGGGTTCTGCTACACGTAGCGGCTCAGCGTGACTACGAGCTTTACTCCCTCGACTTCTCCACTGCCTTTCTTCAGGGCAGCCTTCACGAGCAGGTCTACCTGCGTCGTCCTCAGGGCTTTACTGGCACCTTCCCCCCTGGGACCCAGTGGCTTCTGCGGCGCCCAGTCTATGGCCTGCGCCAGGCGCCTCGTGAGTGGCACGACACGCTGCGTACTACCCTTGCTGACCTGCAGTTCTTTCCGTCCTCTGCAGACCCCTCGCTCTTCGTTCGTGCTGGCTCGACTCCGTTCTACATCCTCGTCTACGTAGACGACCTGGTCTTTGCCACAGCTGACAGGGACGCACTGGCTTCCGTGAAGGCAGAGCTGCTGAAGAGACACACCTGCACTGACCTTGGAGAGCTGCGCCGTTACCTTGGCTTGCAGATCTCCAGGGACAGAGCCGCGCGCACCATCACCCTGACTCAGTCACACTTGGTGCGTCAGGTCCTTCAGAGGTTCGGCCTTCAGTTCTCCTCCGCACAGCCCACCCCTCTTCCTCTGGACCACAGACTCTCCGCTCCAGTTCCTGAGGAGTCGGTAGATCCCAGTGGTCCTTACGCTGAGCTAGTGGGTTGCCTCATGTACCTGATGACTTGCACTCGCCCAGATCTCGCATACCCTCTCAGCATCCTGGCTCGTTTCGTGGCCACAGGCAGACACCGACCTCAGCACTGGTCTGCCGCTAAGAGGGTTTTGCGTTATCTTGCAAGTACATCGGGCATGGGGTTAGTGCTAGGCGGACGCAGGCCAGTGGTCCTTACCGGACACACAGACGCTTCTTGGGCAGACGACGCCGAGACGCTCAGGTCTTCCCAGGGCTACTGCTTTAGCCTTTGCTCAGGTGCTGTCTCGTGGAGAGCTACCCGCTCCTCGTCTGTTGCCCAGTCCAGCTGTGAGGCTGAGATCTACGCCGGTGCCATGGCGGCACAGGAGCTCCGCTGGCTGACCTTCTTGCTCACTGACTTAGGTGAGCGGCCTAGCTCTGCCCCGGTCCTGTACGCTGACAACAGGGCCATGATCCTCCTGTGTCAGGAGCCTCGACTCGAGGGCAGAGCGAAGCACATCCAGCTGCGGTACTTCCTCCTGCGTGAGCTGCAGCAGCGTCGCGAGGCTCGCGTAGTACACTTGGCCTCCGGTGCCAACACAGCTGATATCTTTACGAAGGCGCTTGCGCCTAAAGATCATCAGCGGCACTGTGTACAGCTTGGTCTGGTTCCTGTAGTCTCTCACTTACTCGGGCCTTGACTTTGTACTGTCCTATATATATATGTGTACACTCAGACTGGACTTGTGTCCTCTCACAGTGGTTGGACTAGTAGTGCCGCCCTGTACTTGTTCTTGCCTTGTCTGTACTCCTTCTGACTGGTCTTTTAGACCCTTGTCTCAGAGGCTGGACTAGTAGTGCCACCCTGAGCTGCTTGTCTAGGACATTCCCCTATGCAGTCCAGGGGGTGTGTCAAACATGTGTATTTATCATGTTTGTATAGATTGTATAGGGTCACCTCCTAGAGGGTACAACATTTAGGTATATGTGTGTGTGTACTCTCTCTCCCTAATCATTCAATTCACTGTTTGAGAATCACCCCTTATCCCACTGTGCCAATGGGTCACCTGCCCAGTGGCCCACACTCTGCCATCTTGGTCCTGGTCGGTGGGCAGGTGCATTCATTTCCACGCGCACCGCGACGGCCAGCGCATAGTCACGAAATGAAACCGGCAGCAACCTGACTCAGGTTGCTGCCAATCGCTCGTCCGATAGTGCGTCACTTGCACGGCTGCCAGCTTCCTTGCATCTTGAAGCTGGCAGCAATGTGCCAGCACACAGTGGTGCGGCCAGGAAAGCCACCCACCGCGAGCCAGCAATGCAGAGCTGTTTCGTAGCCATGCAGCAACCTCGCTCGCCATGCTGCAGCTCAGCGAGGCGCCTGGTCGTAAAGGCACCAAGGGAAAAGCCTCGTAGCCACTTGTCCTGCTCCACCTCGTTCTTCCAGCCCCCTCAGCATGGCTCCAATCTTGCTCGGCGCACACCCTGCCTAGACGCCCTCTAGCTCTGTGGCTAGACAGCGATGGCGTCAGAGAGAGCGCAGTCGATCCCCTCCCCAGTTAGGCAGTCAATAGTAGGCTTGGAGCCCCCTAGCTCAACCCCTCCGCTTGTTAGTGGTCTAGATCTCCTCACTGGCGCGCTGAACCGAGCCGTCAGCGTCGATGCTCCGGTTGCAGCCGTGGGTGAAGCACCTCCGTCGCCTCTCCCACCCTTAGGCGACGAGCCGTGGGTTTTCTTTGACAAAGAAAACTCTACGTGTGATGCTCCAACGTCGCCTAACCCGTCGTCAACACCTGGCTGCTCAACCGTGCGAGCCGTCTCCCCTTCACGCGTGACGCGCGGTCCTGTCCTACCAGTTCGCGCTCCTGGCAAGAAGTATCGACAGCGCAAGCTTACGTTTGGCCGACCAGCGGTGGCTCAGTCTACACCCTCTGTCCAGGTGCAATCCCGGTCTTCCGAAGCATCTCCCGCCGACTCCGACGACGACGATGGTCCCTTTCCCCTCACAGTCGCCGAGCTCCAGTTGAAAGCCAAGGAGCAGTGGCAGCGGTATTTCCCATGGCTGCTGATTTCCGAGACTTCTGAGGGGCGTCCATGCATGAAGTGTAGCATCTGTATGGGGTACAACAACGACCCCAACTACCAGTATGGGCGCAACGGCGAGGGCGGCATCGACATACAGAAGCAGATGATGCGCAAGCACCACCACAGTCAAAAGCACGAGGCGGCGATGGCACGGAAGGAGCAGAAGGATGGCAAGAATGCGAAACAGAAGTCCATCGTCGACTTCGAGAACGGGAACGATGAGGCAAAGCGACTGAAGCGACTCATGGCGATTGTGATGTTCCTCTGCAAATCTGACGCCCCCGTTGTGTTGTTTGTGTCACTTGTCCAGTTCATGGCAGAGCAGGGAACACCAGACCTACCCGTGAAGGACAACGGTACCTACCAGAGCGAGTAAGTGTTTTACGTGATACCAACCCGATATACTGTTGATTTGTTACGTGCTTTCTAGAAGGCTGACACTGTACTATTATGCATGCACAAGTACGGTTTCAATCAGGTGGTCGACAACATCGTCACTTACCTGCGAGCCAAGCAAATGACCCACATCAGGGCTTCACCATTCTTGGGCATCCAACTCGATGAGTCAACCGACCGCCGGCGGGGTAAACATATGATTGTTTACCTTACCTTCCTCCGCGACACGACGGTGGTGACAGAGTTCTTCGGGCATCTCACCGTCGAGAAGTGTGACGCCGCATCTCTGCAGGCCGTTCTACTCACCCACCTCGAGTCTCAGGGCATCAAGCTCAACAAGATTTGCGGCATCAGCACCGATGGAGCCAGTGTGATGACGGGTGCGCAGGCAGGCCTCGTGGCTAGGCTACGCACCCGTATTCCACACCTGGTTTCCTGCCACTGCATCGCGCATAGGTGATTCTAACATTCTATAACAATGCATATTTTAAAAGATTATTTCGAAACTAATAAAGTTTTTCTGTCAATCTGCAGGGAGGCTCTTGCTGCCAAGGACACTGCAGATGATTTCCCGGACTTAGGCATCGTCGACAAGGTCGTGCGGTCACTGGCCGAGGTGCTCGGCCGGTCCATCGTCGTCCACAACCGTTTCAAGGAGCTGCAGGAAGTCGTCACTGAAACTAACCTCGAAATGCAAGGCATTCACCAGATACGTTGGCTTAGTCGCGGTGAGGCTATCCAACGGCTTGTTGATGTGTTTCCCGCGGCCATCCTCCTGCTGTACGAGTATGATAGGAAGATGTATCACGTAGTTGTCTCGTTGAAATTTCATTTCTTGCTGTACTTTCTGGCGGATATGCTGCGGGAGCTGAACACGCTCAACCTCAAGTTCCAGCGTCGCCAGGTAAGCCACATGGTGTCATGTCGTCGGTTTTAGGAGAGTGATGATTAACGAGCAAAACCATCTCCCATTTCTGTCTTTGTATGGCAGGTCGACGTCACCCAGGCTCTTCGGATGGTCGACAACACTGTCGTTACACTGCGCGCACGCTACGTAAATTACAACACACAGTTCGTCCCACCTGACGGGGACTTCGCGGACTTTCTGCATCTGTACGCGGGGGGCGAGGACGTGACGATCGAGGGGATTGACGCACACGGGGCGCCGACTGTGCACACGTACACTCTACACACAAAGCCGCTGGATGGGCAGCGGAGCAACGGGGATCTGAAGTCGCTACAGCAGCTCGCCACGGACGTCGTCAACGGTGTCATCAACCACCTGCAGGGACGCCTCAAGGATCTATCGAAGCTCAACGGCACAAGACTTTTCAAGCAGACGATGTACCCGAAGTCCACTGCGAGGCGCGAGCGGAAGTTTCTCGAATGGCTCCAGTCTCTGCGCGGCCTCTACAAGCGTGATGCGTCAGCGCCCGACACTCTGCCGGGTGAGTTCCAAGGGGTTGTAAGTGTCTCCATGGCTCGGGTGTTTTCTGGTTGAGATATTTAACGAAGGCTTCTGTGCCTCTATTTCAACCCCCCTTCAGGTGTCCACTGGGGCAAGGCAAAGGCCGAGCTCATCAGTTTCACCACCATTATGTCGACACACAATGACGAGCTGGGCTTCCACGATGCGCTGAAGAACGTGCTCTCCACGCCGGACTGGATGACTGCCTACCCCAATTTGGTTCTCATCTGGATTGCCTGCGCCGTGCTGCCGCTCAGCACAGTGGAGTGTGAGCGCGGGTTCAGCCGCCAGAACGTCATCAAAAGCTGGCAGCGCGGCAATCTCGGTGATGCAAAGCTAGGCCACTTGATGACGGTGTCGCTGCTCGACTACCCGATGGACTGGGGGAGTATGGTGGCTAGCTGGCGTGGAACGAAGAAGCGGCGACCTGCCAAGGAAGTTGTCATGGATCAGACCGCACGGCAGGTGAAGCGGCCCAAGACGTCGGCGGCATTGAAGGCGGCAAAGGCAGCAGCAAAGGCAGCAGCAGAAGCAGCCAGGCAGGCAGAAGCGCTAGCAGCAGCAGAAGCAGCCAGAGTGTTTGAAGAGGATGGTGCGGCTGGCCCAATCTGGAGGAGGAAAAGCAAGGGCAAGAAGGTGCAAGTCTCAGAGAGCGACAGTGATGATGATGACATCGAGGAGGTCGGAAGTGATAGTTCAGACTCCGAGTAGGCAGATGATGGTATGGCACAGCATGGTTTAGTATAAGGCTAATTCCTAATGTAGGTTGTGGTAGTGGAGCATCAGTAGCACTAGAGTTTTTTCCAGCTATTCTTAGCATATACGGTAGATGCAATTTCAATGGATGCTGACGATGTGTAACAGTTGTTTGTGTAGCACTATAATGTAGCACATTCGGCATTGTTATATACTGAAACTCCCGCAACGTTTCGTCTGAATTGTCAGATCGTGCCAAATGTTTCGTCTGAAATGCCAGACCGGCAAAAAAAATTCGTATGATGGTCAGACGAAAGTTTGAAAACCCGTCTGAACGTCAGACGGCCTAAAATCCTAGCTGAAACCCTGGTTGGCATCGGAGGCCAAGTGTACTACGCGCGCCTGACGGCGCTGCTGCAGCTCACGCAGGAGGAAGTACCGCAGCTGGATGTGCTTCGCTCTGCCCTCGAGTCGAGGCTCCTGACACAGGAGGATCATGGCCCTGTTGTCAGCGTACAGGACCGGGGCAGAGCTATGCCGCTCACCTAAGTCAGTGAGCAAGAAGGTTAGCCAGCGGAGCTCCTGTGCCGCCATGGCACCGGCGTAGATCTCGGCCTCACAGCTGGACTGGGCAACAGACGACGAGCGGGTAGCTCTCCACGAGACGGCACCTGAACCAAGGCTAGCAGCAGCCTTGCGAGGACCTGAGGGTCTCGGCGTCGTCTGCCCAAGAAGCGTCTGTGTGTCCAGTAAGGACCACTGGCCTACGTCCTCCTAGCACTAACCCCATGCCCGATGTACTTGCAAGATAACGCAAAACCCTCTTCGCTACAGCTAGTGCTGAGGTCGGTGCCTGCCTGTAGCCACAAAGCGAGCCAGGATGCTGTAAGGGTATGCGAGATCTGGGCGAGTGCAAGTCATCAGGTACATGAGGCAACCCACCAGCTCTGCGTAAGGGCCACTAGGCTCTCCTGACTCCTCAGGAACTGGAGCGGAGAGCCTGTGGTCTAGAGGCAGAAAAGTGGGTTGTGCGGAGGAGAACTGAATGCCGAACCTCTGAAGGACCTGGCGCACCAAGTGTGACAAAGTCAAAGTGATAGTGCGCGTTGCTCTGTCCCTGGAGATCTGCAAACCAAGGTAGTGGTGCAGTTCTCCAAGGTCAGTGCAGGTGTGTCTCTTCAGCAGCTCTGCCTTCACGGAGGCCAGTGCGTCCCTGTCTGCCGTGGCGAAGACCAGGTCGTCTATGTAAACAAGGATGTAGAACGGGGTCTGGCCAGCACGAACGAAGAGCGAAGGGTCTGCAGAGGACGGAAAGAACTACAGGTCAGCAAGCGTAGCACGCAGCGTGTCGTGCCACTCACGGGGAGCCTGCCGCAAGCCGTAGACGAGGCGCCACAGGAGCCACTGGGTCCCGAGAGGGAAGGTGCTAGTGAAGCCCTGAGGGCGGCGCAGGTAGACCTGCTCGTGTAGACTGCCCTGAAGAAACGCAGTGGAGAAGTCGAGGGAGTGCAGCTCGTAGTCACGCTGAGCTGCTACGTGTAGCAGCACCCGAAGAGTAGTCATCTTCGGGGTCGGAGCGAAGGTCTACAAGAAGTCCACCCCCTCACACTGAGTGAAACCTCTAGCCACGTAGCGCGCCTTGAACACAGGCAGCTCTCCAGGAGGGCGCTTCATCTTGAAGAGCCAGCGGCCATCGACTACGTTCACCCCAGGTGGGGGAACTGCGTCGACGAAGGTGCCGGTGGATCTCCAAGATGCCATCTCCTGCTCCATGGCAGCTACCCACTGAGAGGCCCAGGGTCCCGAGACAGCCTCAGCGTAAATGCGAGGGTCGGGATGTCGAAAGCGTCGAGGTCACCCTCGGGGACTATGAGCATAGAGCAGAGATGGGGAGCAGCCTCGGACAGGAAAGCAAGCTCGTACTGGCGGTCGTCTAGGACGTCATTGCCGAGGGCAGGAGCACCCCCGACAGACGGAGGACAGGCAGGGTCAGAGACCAGAGCGGTGGCGTATTCAAGGCGGCGGGTAGAGGCGACGTCAGCGACCGCAGCGACATGGGCATCAAGGCTCGAAACCGGAACAGACGGGTCGGTAACGAGAGAGGCAAGGACCCAAGGAACAAGAGGACGAGCGGCACGCAGGTAGCAACCCTGAAAGATAGGGACCGGCACAGTACCGCTGGTCTGAGCGATAGAGCGGTGGCGGGCCTCTATAGCAGACAAGGTGTCAACAAAGTCAGTGAGGGTGAGGTCTGCGGGGTGGACGCTAAGGAAGTTGTCACGCGCAGTGGCAAGATGGTCAGGGAGGCAGGTGGCTAGCAGGTAGAGAGTAGAGGTGAGGGGTGGCTGGTGGGCTAGAAGCTGTGTGGGGGTGCAGGCAGCACGCCAGGTCTCGTCTATAGTGCGCAGGTGAGCGGCCATGTCGGCGACAGTGGGGAACGACGCAAGGTCAGGGAAGAGCATGGGGAGGATCAGACGACCTACCGAGGCAGCAGGCGGGGTGGAATAGCGCTGGACGACAGCATCTAGGAAAGCCTGGGCAGTGGTGATAGACCCGAAGCGAGGTCGCTCGGACAGGGGGAGGGCATTGCTAATAGCCAGCTATGCGACAGCGTCACGGGACAGCCAGACAGAGCGAGCAAGGGCAGCGGCCGCAGCGGACTCATGTTCAGCGGACGAGGGATCAGTAGACAGTGCAACGGGGGGGTCAGGGCAGGGGAGAGTACTGTCAAGATGGACAGACAGAGAGTGGTCATCCTGCCGCTGACCAGTGAGGTAGCGACGGAGGTCAGCAAGCCACGCATCAAACTCAATCGGCTGGCCCTCAGCGTCAAGGCGAAGCACCTCCGCCATCAGTGACAATGGAGGGCACTGTAGAGCAGTGCAGGACGGTGCTGCGCGGTGCGGTACAGTGTGGTGCAGTGCGGTGCAGTGCGGTGTAGTGGGGTACAGTGCGGTGCTGTGCGGTATAGAGCGGTACAGTGCGGTGCAAGGCGGTTTAGTACGGTACCGGGGGGTTTGCAGGGCGGTGCTGATCGGGAAGAACGAGCCGAACCCGAGGCGGCGGCGGGCTGGCGACGACGCGAATGCAGGGGACGGCCGGCGGACGGCGGACACGAGGGGCCAGCAAACGGTGGCAACGGGGGCCTGCTAGGAGCTGGCGCGACGGCGAGTAGGGCCGGCCACGACGGCGAGGAGACACGGCCGTGACGGCGGCCAGGGACAGCCACGACGGCGGCTAGGGGCAGCCGCGACAGCAGGAGAGACCGTGAGGCGGCTAGAGACGGCAGCGACGGCGGCTAGGGGCGGCCGCGACGGCGAGGGGCGGCCGTGAGCCGGCTGGAAACGGCCGCGACGGCAGCTAGGGGTGGCCGCGACGGCTAGAAGCAGGCGCGACGGCGGTTAGGAACGGCCGCGACGGCGGCTAGGGGCGAACGCAACGGCTAGGGGCGGCCGTGGGACGGCGGAAAACGGCCGCAATGGCGGCTAGAGGCAGCAGCAACGGCTAGGGGCGGACGCGACGGCAGCTAGGGGCGGCTGCGACGGCGAGTGGGTCGGCTAGGGGCGGGCGTGAACGGCCAGGGCGCCGGCTAGGAGGGGCTTGATGGCCAGGGGGCCGGCTAGAAGCGGGCGCGACGGCCATGGGGCCAGCTAGGGGCGAGCGCGAACGGCCAGGGGGCCGGCCAGGAGCTGGCGCGAACGGCCAGGGGGCCAGCTAGGGGCGGGCGCGTACAGCCAGGAGGCCGGCTAGGGGCGGGCGCGACGGCCAGGGTGGCCGGCTAGGTGGGGCTCGACGGTCAGGGTGCCAGCTAGAGGCGGGCGCGACACCCAGGGGGTCAGCTAGGGGTGGGCGCGAACGGCCAGAGGGCCGGCTAGGGGCGGGCGCGAACGGCCAGGGGGCCAGCTATGGGCGGGCGCGACGGCCAGGGGGCCGGCTAGGAGTCGGCACGACGGTGGCTAGGGCCTAGGGGCGGAAGCGTGGGCGGGCTAGGGGGGGGGACCTAACCTACTATGATACCATATCAGAATGAATAATTGACTAGAATGGGGAGATACAAGGCAATATAGACTAGTAAGTTGTACCCACTAAGGCACAAACATATATTGTCTACAGTAACTGCATAAGTTATGTTTGACATCTAGAATGTCAATACATCCCTTGCGCTATCAAGTTGTAAAATTTAGATAGGCTTTGATTCTGTAATGATAACTTTTGCGTGTACAGTAATAGGCTAGATGGGTTCATGCTCTTAGAGAGTACAACACCCAACCCATATATCTCCCTGTATGCCTTCCTAGCACGGCCTCAGAAGTCAGGCCAAAAAGGCCTGCAACCCTATATATCTAGGTGTTTTCTAAGGCATACCCTGATTTTTCAGGTTTTGATATTTATCAGACCTGAAATTTATGTATTCCCATTTTCTAAGGCCTGAAAAATTGTATGTTCTGTCAACTTATACATATATTGTTATATAGAAGTTATAGGCTAGATAGGGTATATTCTTAGTGGGTACAACCCAAACGCTATATCTCCCCTGTTCTCCTTTCGTCTATTCATTCTTTCTAGTCTTAACATGGTATCACGAGTAGGTAGGTCCACCCACCCGCTTCCGCCCCGTGCCGCCACCTACCGGACCCTCGCGCCCCTAGCAGGCCCCGTCGCACCCCTACGGCCCCTCGCGCCCCTAGCCAGACCCGTCGCGCCTCTAGCTAGCCCCGTCGAACCCGTACGGCCCCGTCGCACCCCTAATCGGCCCCGTCGCATTTCTACGGCCATGTCGCGCCCCCAGCCGGCCCCGTCGCGCCCCTGCCGGCCCCTTGCGCCCCTAGCCGGCCCCTCGCGACCCTCCGGCCCCTCGTGCTCCTACCGCCCTCCCCCCCCCTGCGTCCCTAGCCCGCCCCACGTGCCCTTGCCGGCCCCGCTCGCCCTAGCCGGCCCCTTGTGCCCTAGCCGGCCCCTTGAGCCACTGAGCCGCCGTGTCTCCGAGCCGCCGAGCCGCCGAGCCAGCGTGTCACCGAGCCTCCGTGCCTCCGTGTCACTGAGCCGCCGAGCACCCGCGCCGCCGAGACGCCGAGTCGCCGTGCCACCGAGCCGCCGTGCCGCCGAGCCGCCGTGCCGCCGTGTCCCCGAGCCACCGCGCCGCCGAGCCGCCGAGCTGCCGAGTCGCTGCGCCGCTGAGCTGCTGTACCGCTGTCACACTGTGCGATGGCGGACGACGTTGTTCGCTTGGACGCTGAGGGGTACGCGATCGACTTCGCCGCCTCGCTCGTCGACCTCCGCCGGCACCTGACAGGCCAACGCCAGGATGGGCACTCCCTGGCTATGCATGTTAATGGTTTGCTTCCCCGCCCCCTTGCACCTGATCCCCTCCCTGCTAGCCCTACCACTGCTGAGAGCGAGGCATTTGCTGCTGCTGCGCTTGGCAGTGGTGGTCGTGGTGGTAGCCCTCGCAGCTCGGCGTCCACCGGCAGCTTCGGTGCTGTCAGCTGCCAGTACCAGCTTTAGACCGAGCCCCTGCGTGGCACGGTGTGCCGCCGCTCGTACCCCACCGCCCGCTGCTTCCGCCTCCTCGACGACCTCTTCTGTTGCCGCTTAGGTCCCGCCCCGGACCTCCCTGACTGGCCCAGCCTGCTGCGCCACGGATTGCCTGTGTTTGACTTAGACATGGATCAGATTAGTTCTGCCTTGCATTCTCTGTATGCTGATGCTTTGAGTGTTTCCGGATCGTATTACTCGGTGTTCTCTAGGTTAGGCGTAGCACCTGTGTGTAGTCCAGACTCCCCTGCTGCGTCCAGCGTAGGACAGCTTGCTTTGTCTAGCCTAGGCTCTACCCTTGCTCCTCCGTCGTCGGCCACTACGGTGTCACTGTCCTTCACTCTAGACTCTGGTGCGTCAGCCTGTTTCTTCCGCGACCACGCTGCCCTCACGCCGCTTGTTGCGCTTGCCGCTGTCGCCCTTGCTGACCCCTCCTCTGGTCCTATAGTTGCTCGCAGCTACACTACCCTTCCCTGTCCGGCGGTTCCCTCGGGTTCCCTTACAGCCCTGCACATCCCTTCCTTCTCCAAGAACTTAGTTGGTGTCGGCTGTCTTCAGGACCTCGGCGTCACCACTACGTTCCCTGGACATGAGCGGTATGCGGTCTGTTCCGAGGCCGCCTCAGGAGCCCCCCTTGCGACATTCCCCCGGGACCCTGTGTCTGGCCTGTTTACGCTGGACACTGCTCCCCCCCCGGCGGGCGAGTCCTCCTCCGGTTCTGCGTCCACCTAGGTAGCTGCAGCCTGCTCGTGTCGGTCACTCACTCACCCGTCACTGTTGTGGCACCACCGCCTAGGTCACCCCACGCTCCCCCGCCTGCATCACATGTCTCAGCACGGTCTAGTCCTCGGCCTCCCTGCGTCGCTCCCTGCTCTCCCTCTCTCGCCTGCGCCGCCGTGCACACCATGCGTCGAGGGCCGGCTGTGCATGCTCCTCACTCTTCCTCACTTTGCCCTGCCACTGCACCCCTTCAGACCCTGCACTTGGACGTCTGGGGCCCAGCCCCTGTCCCTGGACCGCGTCGCGAGCGCTACTTTCTGGTGCTCGTTGATGACTTCACGCGCTACACCACGGTGTTTCCCCTGGAGCGGAAGGCCGAGGTGCCTGACATTCTTATCTCGTGGCTCGTCATTGCGCGTCTCCATCGTGGTCTCCCTATGCTGTGTCTCCACTCCAACCGTGGCGGCGAGTTCGTCTCTGGTCGGCTGGGTCAGTTCTGTCGTGCAGAGGGTATCACCCAGACGTACACCCTACCGGACTCCCCGCAGCAGAATGGGGTCGCTGAGCGACGCATCGGTTTGGTCATGGAGGTGGCTCGTACCTCCATGATCCATGCCGGTGCACCCCATTTTCTGTGGCCGTTCGCCGTTCGCTACGCCGCTCACCAGCTTAACCTCTTGCCTCGCTCTCAGCGGCCATAGGTTTCGCCGAACCTTCTTTGGGCCGGGTTCCCTGGTGACGCGTCTAAGTTCCACGTCTGGGGCTGCCTCGCTCACGTTCGTGCCTCCGGCACGGACAAGCTAACTGCCCGCATCGTCCCCTGTGTCTTTCTCGGTTTCCCCCTTGACTCGTCCGACTGGCACTTCTACCACCCGTCGTCACCGCTTCATTCACTCCCGTGACGTCGCTTTCGACAAGTCTGTCTCCATTTTCCACCGCTTTCCTCACAAAAGTATCCCGATTTCCCCCCCCTGTTTCTGGTTCCCACTCCCCCGGTCGCCTTTGCTCCCCTCCCTCCACGCCCTGCTCCAACTGGTGTGTCTCGCGTCACTCCTCTCCCCTCGGTTGTCCCGATCGAGGAGTCGGCTAACTACGGTGGCCCTGCGGCACAGTTTGCGCCGCCTGACCCTCCCCAGGTGCCTCCTCCTCCCTCGTCGCCGCTGCAGCCGCCGCAGCCGCAGCCGTTCGTGGACTCTGGGGGTGCTGGAGTTGGAGAGGGTGATAGTCCTGGGGGTCCTGTGGTGGCTTGTCCTGGCGGGCTCGGGGGTGGCACCGGCGCTGGAGACGTTTCTCGTTCTGGGGGTGCTGGCGTGGAGTGTACCACAGATAGCAGTGGTGCAGCTGGTGGTCCAAGTGTCGGCGTTGAGCAGCAGTAGCAGCAGTCGCCGCCGGTGTCCGCCCTTTGCCTGCTCGGCCTTCCTTCCCCTGACTGATCGCATGCGCCTCCCTCGCCGTCTCCCCCTCTTCCTGTTCATGATCCTGTGTTTCCTCCCCCGGACTCGTCCCTGGCTCGTTTCCCCTCTCGTTCCCCTCTTGTTACTCCTCCTCTGTCTTCTAACCCGACGCCTCTGTCTCACATCTTCTCTCGCCGTCCCTCTCGTGCTCGTCCTGTCTCTCCTGTTCAGCATTCTTACCCTATGTTGCTCCGTTCCCACACGTCTTGTCCTCCCCATTTGACTACCTCCGTGCTGCTCGTCCTTTTGTTCCTCGGGTCCTTGCCTCCCTCGTTACCGACCCGTCTGTTCCTGTCTCTAGTCTTGATGCTCTTGTAGCTGCTGTCACTGACTTTGCCTCTACTCACCCCTTTAACTCCGCTACCGCTCTGGTCTCTGACCCTGTCTGTCCTCCGTCCGTCAAGAGTGCTCTTGCCCTCGGCAGTGACGTCTTGGAGGACCGGCAGTACGAGCTTGCTCTCCTGTCTAAGCCTGCTCCCTATCTCTGTTCCATGCTGCTAGTCCCTGAGGGTGACCCCGACGCCTTTGACATCCCGACCCCACGCACCTACTCTGAGGCGACCTCAGGACCCTGGGCCTCTCAGTGGATAGCTGCCATGGAGCAGGAGATGGCATCTTGGAGGGCTATCGGCACCTACGTCGACGAAGCTCCCCCACCTGGGGTAAACGTAGTCGATGGCCGGTGGCTCTTCAAGGTGAAGCGCCCTCCTGGAGAGCCGCCTGTGTTCAAGGTGCGCTACATGGCTAGAGGCTTCAGTCAGTGAGAGGGGGTGGACTACTTTCAGACCTTCGCCCCGACCCCGAAGATGACTACTCTTCATGTGCTGCTGGACGTAGCAGCACATCATGACTACGAGCTTCACTCCCTCGACTTCTCCACTGCTTTCCTTCAAGGCAGCCTACACGAGCAGATCTACCTGCGCCGCCCTCAGGGCTTCACCGGTACTTTCTCTCCTACGACCCTGTGGCTCCTCCGGCGCCCCATCTACGGCTTGCGACAGGCGCCCCATGAGTGGCACGACACTCTGCGTGCCACGCTAGCTGGCCTGCAGTTCTTTCCGCCCTCTGCTGACCCTTCGCTCTTCGTTCATGCTGGCTAGACTCTGTTCTACATCCTGGTCTACGTAGACGACCTGGTCTTTGCTACAGCAGACAGAGATGCGCTGGCCTCTGTGAAGTTTGAGCTACTGAGGCGACACACCTGCACTAACTTGGGAGAGCTGCGCCACTACCTTGGCCAGCTGATCTCCAGGGACAATGCAGCGTGCACCATCACTCGGACACAGTCACACTTGGTGCGCCAGGTCCTTCAGAGGTTCGGTCATCAGTTCTCCTCCGCACAACCCACACCTCTGCTGGTAGACCACAGGCTCTCAGCTCCAGTTCCTGAGGAGTCAGCAGAGCCCAGTGGTCCTTACGCAGAGCTGGTGAGTTGCCTCATGTACCTGATAACTTGTACTCGCCCACATCTCGCATACCCTCTCAGCATCCTGGCAAGCTTTGTGGCCACAGGCAGACACCGACCACAGCATTGGTTGGCCGCCAAGAGGGTTTTGTGTTATCTTGCAAGTACATCGGGCATGGGGCTAGTGCTGGGAGGATGCAGGCTAGTGGTCCTTGCTGGGCACAGTGACGCTTCTTGGGCAGACGACGCTGAGACCCTCCGGTCCTCCCAGGGCTACTGCTTCAGCCTTGGTTCTGGTGCCATCTCGTGGAGGTCCACTCGCTCCTCGTCTGTTTCTCAGTCTAACTGCGAGGCTGAGGTCTACGCCGATTCCATGGCAGCACAGGAGCTCCGTTGGCTGACCTTCTTGCTTGCTGACTTAGGTGAGCGGCCTAGCTCTGCCCCGGTTTTGTACGCTGACAACAGGGTCATGATCCTCCTGTGTCAGGAGCCTCGACTTGAGGGTAGAGCGAAGCACATCTAGCAGCGGTACTTCCTCCTGCGCGAGCTTCAACAGCGTCGCCAGACCCGCGTAGTACACTTGGCCTCGGGTGCTTACACAGCTGATATCTTTACTAAGGCGCTTCCGCCTAGAGATCATCAGTGGCACTGCGTGCAGTTTGGTCTAGTCCCTGTTGACTCTCACTTGCTAGGCCCTTGATTGTATACTCCTTTCTATTTATACCTTGTGGATTGGCCAAGTGGCTTTTCCTCCTGTTGTTGGACTAGTAGTGCTGCCCTGGTTTGCTTTTTCTTGCTTGTACTCTTGCTGACTGGTCTTCTGGCCCCTGCCTCAGTGGTTGGACTAGTAGTGCCACGCTAGGCTGCGTGTTTCTTGCTCAGCACTACCCCTTATCTAGCCTAGGGGGTGTGTCAACTGATACATATATTATTTTGTAGATATTATAGGCTTGATAGGGTGTGTTCTTAGTGGGTACAACCCAAACGCTATATCTCCCCTGTTCTCCCTTCTTCTATTTATTCCTCTTAGCCTTAACATGTTCTTGTTTTACCGAGCCTGACGAATCAGCCTTACTCGATATTCGCCCTGAAACCGTATCTTATCCACCAAGGCAAGCTAGAGCACGTGTGAGGGGCGTGACGGGTCCATGACCAAAATCACGCAAGTTCGAGGCGAGCTGGAGCAAGTGTGAGGGGCGTGACTGGTCCTTGACCAGAATCACGCACGTTCGAGGTGAGCTGAAGCAAGTGTGAGGGGGTTGACTGGTCCTTCGCTAAAATCACATAGGTAGTCCGAGGAGAATTGTACGCAGTGAAGTCCGATCCGACCTTTGAATAATAAACTACAAATATGTAGACCTGATTAGTCATAATAAATATATATATATATAAATAAAACATGCCACGCCCAAAATCCGACCCTGAAAAACATGGGTTCTCACATGGGCGACCCTGAGCAATCAGCCTCCCTAAAACCAATCTGAGGGCATGCTTCATAGAGTTCACTTTGTTACTCCGACATGGTATCCCGCTAGGTACGTCCCACTCATCCGCACTTCCGCCCTAGCCTACCGTAGAGCACCCCGCCTCTTAGAGCGCCCTGCCCCTATTGCGCTACTGCCCTAGCCTGCCGCGCCTGCCCTAGCCCGCCGCGCCGCGCTGGCCCTAGCTCGCCGTGCTGGCCCTAGCTTGCCGCGCTGGCCCTAGCACGTCGCGTCGGCCCCAATTCGCTGCGCCGCTCAGGCCCCTATCTCGCGACGCCACGCTGGCCCCTAGCTTGCCGCTCCGCGCTGGCCCCTAGCTTGCCGCGCCGGCTCCTGCCTTCCGCACCGGCCTCTGCTCGCCGTGTCGGCCCTAGTTCGCCGTCAGCCCCAGATCGCCGCCGGCCCCCGCTCGCCGTGTCGGCCCCTGCCCGTCGCGCACCTGCCCGTACTCGCTGTGCCGGCCCTTGCTCGCCGCTGCCACGGCCTCCGCTAGCCGCGTCTGCCCTCAGCTCGCGCTGGCTCCTGCTCGCCACGCCGGCCCCAGCTCGCCGCGCTGGCCTCTCCTCGCCGCCCCGGGCCTAGTTCGTCGCCGGCTCCTGCTCGTCACGCCGGCCTCTACTCCCCGCACCGACCCCTGCCAACTCCACCAGCCCCTGCCAGACGCCCCGGCCCCTGCTAGCCCTGCGAACCCTCGCTCGCCGTGCCAGCCCCTGCTCGTCGCCGGCCCCTGCTCGCCGTGCCGGCCCCTGCTCGCCACTGGCCCCAGCTCGTCGCCAGTCGTGGTCTCTCTTCTGTGCTGGCGCTCTCGCCGACCGTGCGCGCTCCCGCTCCTCACCTCGCTTTGCTGCACTCCACCGCACTCCACCGCACTCTACCGCACTCCATCTCACTCCACTGCTCTCTACTATACTACACCACACCCGCCAGCTCCCTGGTCCTCCTCCTCCTATGCCCTGCAGCTGCCGCAGTTGTGCGCGATGGCGGACGCTATCCTCCAGCTGGACACAGAGGGTCATGCGGTGGACTTCGAGGCATGGCTCGCCGACCTGCGCCGCCAGCTGAAGGGTCAGCGCCAGGATGGCCAGTCTCTTGAGTACCTAGATGGCGTTATAGCTCACTATTCCACTCCCTCCTCCGCCTCTGCTGGCCGTCTTCTCCTGCCCCTGCTCTTCCTTGACTTAGCTTCCTTCCCTACTGTCGCTAATCTCGCCACCCACCTGCGTGCTCTAGAGACTAACTGCCGCGCTGCTAGCACTGAGGCTCAACTCACTGTACTTCCTCTGCCCCTTGGCGCTACCCTTTATTTCCTAGCCACGCGCCTCCCCAACCGTCTAGCCACTGCCCGTGATACCTTCCTTAGTCTCCACCCCACTGACCTCACTCTTAGTGACTTCGTCACCACCCTGTCAGCGATAGAGGCCCACCAGCGCACTATTGCTCAGTCTAGTGATAATGCGACGGTCCCTATCTTCCAGAGTTGTGCTCCCTCCAAGTGCACTTACTCTGATGTTTCCGTCACTGTCGCTGAGACAATCCATGTCCCGGCAGTCTAAGCGCAACCTTGCCAGGATAGAGGTCCCCGTTGCCCCAAAGGGAGCCGTGGGGGAGGGAAGGGTGGTGGTGGTAGTGGGGGTGGCGGGGGCGCTGGAGGTGGTGGGAGTGCTAGAGGTGCAGGCGAGGGGGTGGGGGTTGACACCCTTGAGCAGCAGCAGGAGCAGCAGCAACAGCAGCAATGGGGTCCCCGCCGCCGTGGTGGCTAGGCAGCTTCGGTGGTGGTGGCCGTGGAGGCGGCCCTCACAGCTCGACGTCAGGTGGCAGCTCCAGTTCCGCGAGTTGCCAGTACCAGCTTCATACTATTCCCATTCGTTGCACCGTGTGTGGCCGTCCCGATCACACCGCCGCCCGCTGCTACCGCCGCCTCGACGACCTTTTTGGTCTTCGCTTCGGGCCCGCGCTGGCCCTCCCAGACTGGCACAACCTCGTACGTCGCCGTGTGCCGGTCTTTGAAAAGGTTATGGATAAGATCTGCTCTGCCTTGTATGCCATGTATGCTGATGACTCTAGTGTTACGGCCCTTATTACCCTGTGTTGCCTAGCCTATGTGTGTCTCCTGTGTGTAGTCTAGGCTCCCTTGCTGCATGAGACGCATGCCCTCTTGGCTTTTTTATCCTTGGCTCCAAACATGCTCTCTCGTCGAAACGACGTTACCATCGCGATCTTCCTCATTGTGGACTCACGTGCATTCGCCTACTTCTTTCGCAACCATACCACCCTCACGCTGCTCTTAGTACCAGCAGCAATCTCCTTTGCCGACCCCTCCTCCAGTCCGATAGTTGCACGTAGCTCCACCACACTTCCTTGTCCGACGGTTCGCTCAGGCTCTCTTACAGGTCTGCACATCCCCTCATTCTCCAGGAACCTATTTGGTGTCGGCTGTCTTTAGGAGCTTGGGGTCACCACCGCGTTTCCAGGACACGAGCGGTACACAGTCTGTACTGAGGTCGCCACTGGTGCCCCCCTCACTACGTTTCCCCGTCACCCAGTGTCTGGCCTGTTCATGCTGGACACCGTGCCCCCCCTGGTGGCTGTGTCCCACCAGGTGGCTACGTCTACACAAGTCGCTGCGGCTTGCTCGTATCGGTGGCTCACTCACCCATCACTTCTCCGGTCCCCACTCCCCTGGTAACTCCCTCTCCCCATCTTGCCCACTCTGGTGTGTCTCACATTACTCCCCTTCTTTTGGTTGGCCCTGCGGAGGAGTTTGCTGACTCTTGGGGCCCTAACCTCTCTTCTTACCGACCCGTCCGTTCCTGTCTCCAGTCTCTTGGCTCTTGTCGCTGCTGTCACTGACTTTCCTCTACTCGCCGCCTTGACTACGCCACTGCTGTGGTCTCTGACCCTGCATGCTCTGCCCGTAGGCAGTGATGTCCTAGGAGACATGCAGTATGAGCTAGCTTTCCTTTCGGAGGCCGCTCCTCATCTCTGCTCTATACTGCTAGCCCCTAAGGGTGACCCAGACGCTCTTGACATCCCGACCCCTTGCACCTACGGTGAGGCAACTTCGGGACCTTGGGCCTCTCAGTGGATAGCTACCATGGACGCAAAGATGGCATCTAAGAGATCCACCGGCACGTACGTCGACGCAGTTCCCCCACCTGGGGCGAACGTTGTCGATTGCCGGTAGCTCTTCAAGGTGAAGAGCCTGCCTGGAGAGCTGCAGTTTTCTAGGAGCGCTACGTTGCTAGAGCCTTCAGTGAGCGCAAGAGGGTTGACTTCTTTTAGGCCTTCGCCCCAACCCCGAAGATAACCACTTTTCGAGCGCTGCTTCACGTAGCAGCATAGCGTGACTATGAGCGTCACTCGCTTGACTTCTCCACTACGTTCCTCCAGAGTAGTCTGCACGAGCAGATCAACCAGCGTCGCCCGCCAGGCTTTTCTGGCTTCTTCTCTTTTGGGACAGGGTGGTTCCTCCGGCGCCCAGTCTACGTTTTGGGGCAGGCGCCCCGTGAGTGGCATGTCACGATGTTTGCTACACTAGGAAACCTCCAAATACTTGCATCCTCTGCTGACCCGTCTCTCTTCATTCGCTAAGGCCAAACTCTGTTCCATATCCTGGTCTATGTAGATGACGTGGCCTTTGCTACTGAAGATAGAGACGCGCTGGCCTCGGTGAAGGCCATGCTGCTGAGGAGACACACCTGCACTGACCTAGGAGAGCTGCGCTACTACCTTGGGCTGCAGATCTCTAGGAACAGAGCAGCGCGCACCATCACTCTCACACAGTCACACTTGGTGCACCAGGTCCTTCAGAGGTTCGGCCTTCAGTTCTCCTCCGCACAGCCCACCCCTCTGCCTGTTGATGACAGGCTCTCGGCTCCAGTCCCTGACATGCCGGTCGAGCCAAGTGGTCAGTACGCAGAGCTTGTGGGCTGCCTTATATTCCTAATGGCTTGCATTCGACTAGATATCGCATACCCTCTTAGTATCATGGCACGCTTTGCTGTGATAGGCAGACACTGACCTTAGCACTGGACTGTTGCCAAGAGGGTGTTGCAATATCTAGCAAGTATATCAGGCATGGGGCTAGTGCTGGAAGGACGCAGGCTAGTGGTTCTTACAGGGCACACAGACACTTCGTGGGCGAACGACGCTTAGACGCTCAGGTCCTCCCAGGGCTACTGCTTTAGCCTTGGTGCATGTTCTATCTCGTGGAGGTCCACCCGCTCGTCGTCTGTTGCACAGTCCAGCTGTAAGGCTAATATTTACGCTGGTGCCATAGCGGCAGAGGAGCTCCGTTGGCTGACGTTCTTGTTCACGGGGCCCCGCTCCTGTACGCTGACAACGGGGCCATGATCCTGTCAAACATGTTTATTGATCATGTTTGTATAGACTGTATAGGGTAACCTCCTAGAGGGTACAACATTTAGGTATATGTGCATGTACTCTCTAACTCTACAATTATTCAATTTCTAGGTTTGAGATGGTATCACGCGTAGGTTTCGACCCCCCCCCCCCCCCCACCTACCGCTTCCGCTCCTCCCGTCGCGTCTCCTAGCCTAGCCTCGCCCCTCCTGAGCCCAGTCGCGACCCCCCCCCCCCCCCCCCCCCCTAGCCCCGTCGCGCCCCTTCCAGGGCCTCGTAGCGCCCCTCCAGGCCCCGTCGCGCCCCCCTTCCAGGGCTTCGTAACGCCCCTCCAGGCCCCCGTCGCGCCCCTCCTGGGCTCTGTAGCGCCCCTCCAGGGCCCCGTCGCGCCCCTCCTGGGCCCCGTAGCGCCCCTCCAGGGCCCCGTCGCGCCCCGTAGCGCCCCTCCAGGGCCCCGTCGCGCCCCTTAGCGCCCCTCCTGGGCCCTATCGCGCTCCTCTCAGGCCCCGTCGCGCTCCTCTCAGGCCCCGTCGCGCTCCTTCCAGGCCCCGTCGCGCTCCTCCCAGGCCCCGTCGCGCCCCTTCCAGGGCCTCGTAGCGCCCCTCCAGGCCCCGTCGCGCCCCTTCCAGGGCTTCGTAGCGCCCCTTCTGGGCTTTGTCGCGCCCCTCCTGGGCTTGGTAGCGCCCCTCCCAGGCCCCCGTCGCGCCCCTCCCTGGGCCCCTTAGCGCCCCTCCTGGGCCCTGCTGCGCTCCTCCCTGGGCCCCGTAGCGCCCCTGGGCCCCGTCGCGCCCCTCCTGGGCCCCGTCGCACCTGCTCGGCCCCGTCGCCCCAGCTCGGCCCCGTCGCAGCCGCTCGGCCCCGTGGCGCCCGCCCGGCCCCTGTCGCAGCCGCCCGGCCCCTGTCGCACCCGACCGGCCCCGTCACGCCCGCCCGGCCCCGTCGCCCTCGCCCGGCCCTGCTGTGTCCTGCCCGGCCCCGTCGCAGCCGCCCGGCCTCGTCGCTGCCGCCCGGCCCCGTCGCAGCCGCCCGGCCCCGTCGCAGCCGCCCGGCCCCGTCGCAGCCGCCCGGCCTCGTCGCTGCCGCCCGGCCCCGTCGCAGCCGCCCGGCCCCGCGTCGCGCCTGCCCGGCCCCGTCGCGCCTGCCCGGCCCCGTCGCGCCTGCCCGGCCCCGTCGTGCCTGCCCGGCCCCGTCGCGCCTGCCCGGCCCCGTCGCGCCTGCCCGGTCCCGTCGCGCCTGCCCTGGCCCTACATACTTCCTGGTACTGTCCCCCTTTCCCCGCACCGCTTTGCACCCTCCTGCACTTCCCTGCCCCGCCTTGCACCGCATTGCACCTCACTGGACCGCACTGCACCACACTGCACCGCACTGGACCGCACTGCACCGCACTGCATCGCACTGCACCGCACTGGACCGCACTGCACCGCACTGCATCGCACTGCACCGCACTGCACCGCCCTGCACCGCACTGCACAGCACTACACCACACTCCACTATCCTACACTGCCCCTGATGGCTGCTGAGCTTCGTTTTGATGCTGAGGGTCAGCCTCTGGAGTTCGAGGCGTGGTTGGCTGACCTCCGCCGCCACCTCACTGGTCAGCGGCAGGACGGCCACCCGCTTTCTGACCACCTAGACGGTATGCTCCCCTGCCCTGACCCCCCTGCTGTGCTGCCCGCTGATCCCACGCCCGCTGAGCGCGAGTCCACTGCAGCCGCTGCCCTTGCCCGCTCTGTCTGGCTTTCCCGCGATGCCCTTGCTCAGCTCGCCATTAGCAATGCCCTCCCCCCCCCTGAGCGCCCTCGCTTTAGAACCCTTACTACCGCCCAGGCCTACCTCGATGCTGTCATCAAGCGCTATTCTACCCCTCCTGCTGCCTCAGTGGGTCGCCTGATCCTCCCCCTGCTCTTTCCTGACCTTGCGTCTTTCCCCACTGTTTCTGACCTCGCTGCCCACCTGCGCTCGATAGATGAGACCTGGCGCGCTGCCTGCACTGATGCACAGCTTAGAGTCCACCAGCCTCCCATGACCTCTACCCTCTACCTCCTTGCCACCCGCCTCCCTGACCGCCTTGCCGCCGCCCGCGACCAGTTCCTTAGCATCCACCCCGCTGCTCTCACCCTCACCGACTTTGTTGACACCCTGACTGTCATAGAGACTCGTCACCGCTCCATAGCCCAGGCGAGCGGTACAGTACCGGTCCCTATCTTTCAGGGTTGTGCCCCCGCTCAGTGTACCTTCTCCGACGGCTCTGTCGCTGTGGCTGAGACTGCTGCTGCAGTGCAGTCCCGCTCGGGGAAGGGCCGCCGCCCCAAGGTTGGGAGCGGCGGCGGCGGCGGGGGTGCGGGTGGGGGTAGTGGTGGAGTCGGGTCGTCCGGTGCCGGTGCGGACGTGGGGACCCTGCCCGGTCCAGCTGCCCCGCTGCCTCCACAGTTGCAGCAGCAGCAGTCGCCGCAGCCGCAGCCTTCGCAGCAGCCGCAGCAGCCGCCGCAGACGAGGCAGGCGAGTGCTCTCCCGCCTGGGTGGCCTGGAGCTGGTGGTGGTCGTGCGCGTGGTGGTGCACCGGGTGGTGGTTCTGGAGGCGGGCCCTGTCAGTACCAGATCCAGACCGGTCCTCGCCGCGGCTTCGTTTGCGGTAAGATCGGTCATTCCACTCCTCGCTGTTTTCGTCGTCTGGACCACCTGTTCCGTCAGCGCTTTGGCCCGGCACCCGACCTCCCGGACTGGCACAGCTTGCTTAGGCGTAGCATTCGGATTTTTGACTTGGACATGGATGCCATTGTAGCAGCCTTGCATGTGATGTATGCTGATGACTCTAGTGTGCTTCCCTCTTATTACCCCGTGTTGCCTAGTGTAGCTGTGCCTAGCGTAGACTCCCCTGCTGCGTCAGGCGTAGGATCTTCTGCTTTGCTTAGCCTCGGTGCTTCCACCGCTTCACTGCCGCCCTGCGCGACTGCTGCGCTTTCCTTCACCTTGGACTCTGGCGCCTCCCGGTGTTTCTTCCGCGACTCCACAACGCTGACGCCGCTGCCTGTTCCCGCCGCAGTTACTCTTGCTGACCCCTCCGGTGGTCCCGTCGTTGCCCGCAGTTCCACCTCCCTTCCCTGTCCGGCGGTTCCTTCAGGTTCGCTAACAGGTCTGCAAATCCCCTCGTTCTCCAGGAACCTAGTTGGTGTCGGCTGCCTCCAGGATCTTGGCGTCACCACTACGTTCCCTGGTCACGAGCGGTATGCTGTCTGTACCGAGGCCGCCACTGGTGCCCCCCTTACCACTTTCCCCCGGGACCCGGTGTCCGGCCTGTTCACACTTGACACCGCGACTTCCCCGGCTGGGTCTTCCCCCCAGGTAGCTGCGTCCACCCAGGTTGCTGCTGCGTGCTCCTGTCGGTCCCTCACTCACCCGACTCTC
This sequence comes from Closterium sp. NIES-67, assembly GCA_027943415.1. Classification (NCBI taxonomy): domain Eukaryota; kingdom Viridiplantae; phylum Streptophyta; class Zygnematophyceae; order Desmidiales; family Closteriaceae; genus Closterium; species Closterium sp. NIES-67. Next base: position 149,458 of record BQMB01001915.1, read on the forward strand.
CTTTGGCACCACCGCCTTGGTCACCCTGCACTCCCGCGTCTGCGTCACATGTCCCAGCACGGTCTCGTCCTTGGTCTCCCCGGTTCGTTCCCCGAGTTTCCCTCCTCCCCCGCCCCCCCGTGCACGCCTTGTGTCGAGGGCCGGCTCCGCCGCGCCCCTCACTCCTCCTCTTTTCCCCCTACCACCGCACCACTGCAGACTGTGCACATGGACGTCTGGGGCCCAGCCCCGGTCCATGGGCCGCGTCGCGAGCGCTTCTTCCTAGTGCTTGTCGACGACTTCACGCGCTACACCACAGTCTTTCCCCTGGAGCGGAAGGCCGACGTGCCTGACGCTCTCATCCCCTGGCTTGTCTCTGCTCGTGTCCACCGCGGTCTCCCTGCCTTGCGCCTCCACTCCGACCGGGGTGGCGAGTTTGCCTCAGGTGTCCTTGGTCGCTTCTGTCGTGCAGAGGGCATCACCCAGACGTTTACCCTGCCGGACTCCCCGCAGCAGAATGGGGTCGCTGAGCGATGCATCGGTTTGGTCATGGAGGTGGCTCGCACCTCCATGATCCACGCCGGTGCACCCCATTTTCTGTGGCCGCTCACCAGCTTAACCTGTGGCCGCACCCCCAGCGGCCGCAGGTTTCGCCGACCCTTCTGTGGACCGGGTCCCCTGGTGACGCGTCTGCGTTCCACGTCTGGGGCTGCCTTGCTCACGTTCGTGCCTCTGGCACGGACAAGCTCACTGCCCGCACCCTCCCCTGCGTCTTCCTCGGTTTCCCCCTTGACGCGTCCGACTGGCACTTCTACCACCCGTCGTCCCACCGCTTCTTTCACTCTCGCGACGTCACCTTTGACGAGTCCGTCTCCTTCTACCGCCGCTTCCCTCACCGTGGTCCCCCGGTTACTCCCCCCCTGTTCCTGGTCCCTCCTTCCCCGGTGGTCCCTGCCCCTCCCCCCCCCCGCCCCCCCGTCCGGCCCCCTCTGGTGTGTCTCACGTCACCCCCCTCCCGTCGGTCGTCCCGGTCGACGAGTCTTCTGACTCTGGTAGTCCCCCGGCGCAGTCCTCGCCGTCTGTCCCTCCCCCGGTGTCTCCTCCTCCACTGCCTCCGCAGCCGCCGTCGCCGCAGCTGCTGCAGCCGTCGTCTCCACCGCCGCCGCCGTCGCGGCCGTCACTGCAGCCGCCGCCCCCGCCGCCGCCGCCGTCGTCGCTGCCGCTGTTTGTGGACTCTGGGGGTGCTGACGTTGAGGTCGGTACTAGTCCCGGGGCTCCTGTCGTGGCTTGTCCCGGCGGGCCTGGGGGTGGTACCGGTGCTGGCGGGGTTTCGGGCTCTGGGGGTGTCCCTTCTGGGGGTGCCGGTGTGGAGGGTTCGGGCGGTCTCCGTCGCGCAGCTTGTGGCCCTGGCGTTGGAGTTGTGTCGCCGCAGCAGCAGTCCCCGCCGGTGTCCGCCCTCCGTCTTCTCGGCCTTCCGTCCCCTGACCCTGTGTCTGTTCCTCTCCTGCCGTCTCCTCCTCTTCCCGTCTACGGCCCCGTGTTCCCTCCGCCGGACTCGTCCCCGGCTCGTTTTCCCCCTCGTTCCCCACCAGTGTCCCCTCCTCTGTCTCCTGACCCGACGCCCCCCTCTCACGTCTGGTCTCGCCGCCCCTCCCATGCTCGTCCTGTCTCCCCCGTCCCGCGCTCTCACCCTATGTTGCTCCGGTCCCACGCGTCTCGTCCTCCCCTCCTCCCGTCTCCTCCTCCGTCCTCTCTTGTCGTTGCGTCTCCTCCTCTGTCTGACTACTTTCGTACCGCTCGCTCTCTTGTTCCTCGGGTCCTTGCCTCTCTCGTTACCGACCCGTCTGTTCCAGTGTCGAGTCTTGACGCCCTTGTCGCTGCGGTCGCTGACTTCGCCTCTACCCGCCGCCTTGACTACGCCACCGCTCTTGTCTCTGACCCTGCCTGTCCTCCGTCTGTCGGGGGTGCTCCTGCCCTCGGCAGTGACGTCCTGGAGGACCGCCAGTTTGAGCTTGCTTTCCTGTCCGAGGCTGCTCCCCATCTCTGTTCCATGCTGCTAGTCCCTGAGGGTGACCCAGACGCTTTTGACATCCCGACCCCTCGTACTTACGCTGAGGCGGTTTCGGGACCCTGGGCCTCTCAGTGGATAGCTGCCATGGAACAGGAGATGGCATCTTGGAGATCCACCGGCACCTTCGTCGACGCAGTTCCCCCACCTGGGGTGAACGTGGTCGATGGCCGTTGGCTCTTCAAGGTGAAGCGCCCTCCTGGAGAGCCGCCTGTGTTCAAGGCGCGCTACGTGGCTAGAGGCTTCAGTCAGCGCGAGGGGGTGGACTTCTTTCAGACTTTCGCTCCTACGCCGAAGATGACTACTCTTCGGGTTCTGTTACACGTAGCGGCTCAGCGTGACTACGAGCTTCACTCCCTCGACTTCTCTACTGCCTTCCTTCAGGGCAGCCTTCACGAGCAGGTCTACCTGCGTCGTCCTCAGGGCTTTACTGGCACTTTCCCCCCTGGGACCCAGTGGCTTCTGCGGCGCCCAGTCTACGGCCTGCGCCAGGCGCCTCGTGAGTGGCACGACACGCTGCGTGCTACCCTTGCTGACCTGCAGTTCTTTCTGTCCTCTGCAGACCCCTCGCTCTTCGTTCGTGCTGGCCCGACTCCGTTCTACATCCTTGTCTACGTAGACGACCTGGTCTTTGCCACAGCTGACAGGGACGCACTGGCCTCCGTGAAGGCAGAGCTGCTGAAGAGACACACCTGCACTGACCTTGGAGAGCTGCGCCGTTACCTTGGCTTGCAGATCTCCAGGGACAGAGCCGCGCGCACCATCACCCTGACTCAGTCACACTTGGTGCGCCAGGTCCTTCAGAGGTTCGGCCTTCAGTTCTCCTCCGCACAGCCCACCCCTCTTCCTCTGGACCACAGACTCTCCGCTCCAGTTCCTGAGGAGTCGGTAGATCCCAGTGGTCCTTACGCTGAGCTAGTGGGTTGCCTCATGTACCTGATGACTTGCACTCGCCCAGATCTCGCATACCCTCTCAGCATCCTGGCTCGTTTCGTGGCCACAGGCAGACACCGACCTCAGCACTGGTCTGCCGCTAAGAGGGTTTTGCGTTATCTTGCAAGTACATCGAGCATGGGTTTAGTGCTAGGCGGACGTAGGCCAGTGGTCCTTACTGGACACACAGACGCTTCTTGGGCAGACGACGCCGAGACGCTCAGGTCTTCCCAGGGCTACTGCTTTAGCCTTGGCTCAGGTGCTGTCTCGTGGAGAGCTACCCGCTCCTCGTCTGTTGCCCAGTCCAGCTGTGAGGCTGAGATCTACGCCGGTGCCATGGCGGCACAGGAGCTCCGCTGGCTGACCTTCTTGCTCACTGACTTAGGTGAGCGGCCTAGCTCTGCCCCGGTCTTGTACGCTGACAACAGGGCCATGATCCTCCTGTGTCAGGAGCCTCGACTCGAGGGTAGAGCGAAGCACATCCAGCTGCGGTACTTCCTCCTGCGCGAGCTACAGCAGCGTCGCCAGGCTCGCGTAGTACACTTGGCCTCTGGTGCCAACACAGCTGATATCTTTACGAAGGCGCTTGCGCCTAAAGATCATCAGCGGCACTGTGTACAGCTTGGTCTGGTTCCTGTAGTCGCTCACTTACTCGGGCCTTGACTTTGTACTGTCCTATATATATGTGTACACTCAGACTGGACTTGTGTCCTCTCACAGTGGTTGGACTAGTAGTGCCGCCCTGTACTTGTTCTTGTCTTGTCTGTACTCCTTCTGACTGGTCTTTTAGACCCTTGTCTCAGAGGTTGGACTAGTAGTGCCGCCCTGAGCTGCTTATCTAGGACATTCCCCTATGCAGTCCAGGGGGTGTGTCAAACATGTTTATTGATCATGTTTGTATAGACTGTATAGGGTAACCTCTTAGAGGGTACAATATTTAGGTATATGTGCATGTACTCTCTAACTCTACAATTATTCAATTTCTAGGTTTGAGAGATCCTCCTATGTCAGGAACCTCCGACTAGAGGGTAGAGCGAAGCACATCCAGCTGCGATACTTCTTGTTGTGCGAGCTACAGCGGCGCGGCCAGGCCCCCGTAGTACACTTCCAATACAGCTGATATCTTTACTAAGGCGGTTGCACCTAACGATCATCAGCGGCACTGCTTACACATTGGTCTAGTTCCAGTAGTTCCTCACTTGCTATGACCTTGACTTGTGTGCTATTCCATATATTTTCTTGACTGGTCTTGTGGCTCTCGTCTCAGTGGCAGGACTAGTAGTGCTTCCCTGAGTTACTCTTGTTGAATTAGTACTCTTGCTGACTGGTCTTCGGACCCTTGCCTCAAGAGGTTGGACTAGTAGTGCCACCTTGGTTGCATGTTGCGTGCTAGGCACTGCCCCTTATATTTGAATTTCGTGGCAGAGTTGCGCAAGAACCCCGTTATAATGGTGTACGCCATACTAGCTAAAATTGATGATAAGGAAATACCATTTTCCTTACAGAAGAGAAGGTAAGGGTTCCTTGATTGTGGACGTTTTCTCGATACTGAAATACGGCTTGCCATTTGGTGTTCACAAGTGTTACGCTACATGTAACCCTGTTCGATTTTCTTTAGAGCTGGGCGAGCATTGAATGGGGGATTCGTGCGAATATACAGTGATTTTTGGCGGTGACCAGCGTTGGCGTGGATTGGTCGCGCAACACTCTTCGTGCGCCAGCAAGTGCCTGCTGTTCGCCGCGAGGGAGCGCCGAGAGCGGGCGTCACCCATGTTGGTCAAAGGAGGGCAGAGGGCGCTCCGCGCAACACGCACGACCGTGGCTTCACTCCGCCTGCTGTCGCGTGGAAAGGAGTGCTCCCCCCCAGGCTCCTGCACAGCACACGATGCAGGTTGGTGGCGCGACTGGACTGGAGCCGCATCCAGGGCAAGCTAGTTTGTGGCACCCCCATTTCAAATTGGCATATCACATTCGGCATTCGACTCAAACTTAACTCACTTCCCATTTTCAACGTAAACCACGCAAACCTGCTCTCGCCTTCCAGACTCACTACACTTTTCAAATCTCTATGGGCGGAATGGCTTCGAATCTCTTTCTCGCTGCCGTGGTCCTCTTATCATGTAAGGTCTTAGAAGTAGAAGTGTTCCCAACTAGTTCACGTTGAGAGTACATCTGACTTACCTGCTTGTTTCCTTGTGCAGTTGGCGTCGCTGCTAGTGCCGATGAACGCTGCACCCCAGCACAGCTCAAAGTAAGTAACTGCTGGATAGATGCTCCGCATTGTTTGTTTACACGTGCGCGTTGCACTGGCGCTAACAGCGGGATTCGTGGCTATGAATTGCAGAAGTGCGATTTCATCGTGAAGGGCAGTGCGGGCGCCGTCCCCACAGTGAAAGTCGAGGCCGTGAGCGGCAATCGAATCCTCTCTAGCGCGCCCATAGTGCACAAGTAAGAACCGCTACTATGTCCCCTAACTCGCTCCACACTCGCTTCTCAATCACTACTCACCCGCCTGCCGACTCGAAGATAATCACAGTCGCCTCTGACCCAATCGCTTGCGTGGTGCAATGATGCAGGAGCGGCCAGGCGGTGATGGGTGCTTACTCTTCGTTCTGCACATTCCTGAACGAGAAGAAGGTACGCCTACCCATCCATCCACCCCAAGGAGCTCCTGTAACCACTGCGCAACGACGTCTTTCCCTTGATCCGAAACCGCCGCCGTCTTTTGCTGCCTTTTCCGCTCCTGCATAACCTCATTTAACCGCCGCCGGTATGTGTCTTTCACCTTGTCTCGTGACTGCCAGCCGACGGGCGCATGCGGCAACTACTTTTTCTTCATGAGTGGCAACAACCAGTGGAGCAAGCCGAACCTCCTCGGTAGCCGCATGATCCCCAAGGAACTCGCGTCCGTAAGTGAACTGCCGTCGCGACCCCGTCGCTCCAGTTACGACGCGCCGAGTATTCTGAATTCAGCATCAACCCCTTCATCGCTCGTATTGACTCGACTCTATTCACCTCGCGTGTTGCTCTCGCGATGCGCGATGTGCGGCGTGCTGCGTGCCGTGTGTTTGTTTGTGGCAGGGCTTTAAGAACAAGTGCGTGCAAGTGAGGATCGACGGCGTGCAGCTGAGCCAGACAGGCTGGCTCAACAACGGCGACGGCAAAAAGGGTTTCCCACAGGTCAGTCCTCCGCTGCAGCTTTCTGCGCTCCTTGGGCTTCGAGCCTTTTCAGTGCGGAAATACATGCTCGTTTTTCTGCATCAACTTCCACCGTGGAACGGTGCTCCTGTTTCGCGCCAATTCTCTGTGCTGCGTGCACAGCGCTAGGCGCTATGTTCACCTCTGTTCTCTCCTTGTCTGTGTGTACCCAGGCGCGCCGCTGCGTCATCTTCAACACAGCATAGCGCGAACAAACCGTGGAATGCTCATTATGCGTCTTCCTTATGCGGTTCTTCAAGATTGAGTTCCTCAGAAAAAATGCAGTCGGCTCACGTAATCCTCTTTAGGTTCTCATGGCGCTATATCCCCAAATACAAGACTATGTAGCATAGGGCTTTGATTATTAGCTCTTTGTTCACCATCATGCAAGTTAATGGGATTATGATCATAGATGGCGATCTAGAAACCGATCAAAAAGACCAAAACGTCGTAGGAAAGTCGTTGAAAATGAAAGAAGTGTAGATACCGAAAACAAATTATCGAAGAGGACAACAGCGCGAAGCCGTCCGAGCAACGTGAGCCCCATGTTGGGCAAAACCCCGAGAAAGTCTGACGGCGAGGTTTCAGCGGACCGACCGATCGACGAGCAGAAGCAGCCACATGCGGCACGCATCAAGGCCGAGTCTTTTTATTCCTTGCATCCGTCCCGCCAATTCACCGCCTGAACTGACCTCGCTGCTGCCCAGCACGCCCTAGGGTCACTGCACTAATCGCTAGCCTACCCTGCCGGCGCTAAGTTTCCGTCATTCCCCCCCCCGCGCGGCGAGTCCAGCGATGGCAGGCACACTCTGTCGCCTGCACTGCCAGCTCTGGAACCCCGCCCACCATGCGCGGTTTCGGGTAGAGCTGGCGCAACGACTCAGGGCGCGAGGTGTGTTTAATTGCGCGGGCGGGTACTGCCAAGCCGGGTTGGACTGGACCTGTCGCGATAGCACCAGCCCACGCGGCCCCGCCGTTCAACCCCGTTTCAGTCCGCCTCCTCTGTTGTCACGTCGACCACATTTACGCGTCGAATGTCTCGCGACGTGCCATGCGTCTCGTCACAATCGCCACGGACTCTCGGCGACAGCCGCCGGGAGAGCGGGCGAATGGCGATTCGCGAGCGATTGGTCGTCGCAAGCGATCGGCGCCGCGCTCCCTCGCGACGCGAGCGCGCGTGGGACGATAGCGGCGAGGGCGGCTCCTGGCGGCTGGTCCGACCTAAGCCTGACGGACGATGAGATTAGGGTCGGAATTGCGCTGGACGCCGGGGAAGGGGAGCAGCGCAGCCGCGACAGGCGGCGGAAAGCACGCCGCGCGCGGGATGAAGGGGATCTGTTTGCGGGCCTGGGCGGGGACGCGGAGGGGTTTGGTGCAGCGGGGGACGGGGAGGCGGATGGGGGGTTCGCGGTGGAGGGGCCGACTCGCGGGGTGCGGGGGAAGGGGCGGAATGCGGCGAAGCGGAGTGCGCGGAAGGCGAAGGACTATGGGGTGGCGCTGGTGGAGCTGAAGCGCAAGGAGGTGCAGCGCGTCGTCAGGTGTGCCGCCATGCCTGCCGAATGTGGGCTGTGGGCTGCGCTGCGCTGTGCACTGCTGCGGAATGGGCTGTGATTTTGGGCTGTTAGCGTGAGAGGAGACGCAGGGAACGACGGGATGATACATAAGCTCTAATCTCGCTCACCTCCATGCCTTCTTTCCGTCGCCACCCTTGTCCCCTCCTGCCCCCCTACTCTTCTCTCTCTCTCTCTCTCTCTCTCTCTCTCTCTCTCTCTCTCTCTCTCTCTCTCTCTCTCTCTCTCTCTCTCTCTCTCTCTCTCTCCCGCTCCCTTTCTCCCTCCATCGCGCACCCCTGTCCAGCTGGATGGACCTCCCTGAGGGGACACTGGAGGCAGTGCAGCTCGCACAGGTACCCTCTCTCTCACTCTCTCACCCCCACTCTATCCGTCTCAGCTCAACCCACACAAACCCCACATCTCCATGCTCCTCTCCCCCCCAGCACACTCATTTGCCTCCTCCATCTTCCCTGTTGCCTCGCTTGTCCCATCCTCTCTCATGCTTGCGAGCGCCTTCCCTCCCTCTCCTCCTGGCAGCATGCTCTGCTCCATGCCATGCCATGCCATGCCTTGCCAGGCCATGCCATGCCATGCCAGGCCATGCCATGCCATGCCATGCCCACTCTCAGCCATCAATCCCTGCTCACTCTCTCCCCATCTCTCTCTCACTCCTGGACTCTCCTTATCTTTCACCACCCTTGCCCTTGCGTGTCAGACCATCACACGGCGAGGGAAGAATGGGTGGAGACGGCAACTTAGCTACATTGGTACTTGATGCACGCACATGTACACAGGCACACATGTACACAGGCACACATATACACAGGCACACATGTACACAGGCACACATGCACACAGGCACACATGTACACAGGCACACATGTACACAGGCACACAGGCACATCGCGCACATACACACACACAGTTCCCCTCACCAACCAACCTCCCTCCTCCCCTTTTCTCTCCTTTTCGCTTTTGCTTGCTCTTCCACACACAGCCAATCTCGCAGCTAGTATTTACTGTTTACTGTTTCCCTTGCCACCCATCAGCATGGCGTCATCATGACATGGCCGCATAGGCCTTGGGGTTTAAGGTTTGAGCTGTTATACATCCAAGGCTCCTCATTCCGCTCTTGTGTGCCCTTTCCCAGGGGGGCTGCTGCGAGGAGTACCAGAGGAGAGGATGGATGAGGCCATAGCTGCCGCCAAGTCTGGTGTACTGCCATCCTTCGTGGAAGAGGAGCGTGAGGAGGGAGAGGCTGAGGAGGTCGGATTGGTGGAGGTGGGGGGGGAATCGGAAAGAGCTACAGTGGTGGTGACACGGTAGGAAAGGCATGCTAGTTTTGGTCAGCGAACCGTAATTCGGTTATATCATGATTCGAGGAAAAGTGCACATTTATGTTTAGTAACGCCAATTGTACTGTAGCAGTGATTAAATCAGGCGTGCTTGTGCAGCTTAGAAGCTCCTCGTGTTCAGGCAAGCAGTAATTGAGCATGAACTGAAAGGTGGTGTACTGGTGGTGCCATTCATGCTGGAGTGGAGTGTCTCTCAGTCCCCTCCAGGCTTTCTGCCCTACCGAAGCAAGCGTATTGAGTAATTTATACCCAAAATTCTTCAGAACTGTTGTGTACCCAATTACCAACACTGTCTATAATATACACAGAGCGCATGGCTAGCTAGCAAACCCAGAAACCTCCTAAGCAGGCACCAGGAGGTCACTCCACATACTCCACAGGGAGGTCCGCCTTGAGGTACTCATAAATGCCGCCCTCGATGTGGCGCACATTCTTGTACCCGTTCTTCACCAGCACATGCGCCGCATTCAACGACCTGCTCAGGCAAGCAGGGGTGACGGTGACGGATGTAACGTAGCATGTAGCATAACAATCCGCGTAAGCTATGGATGCATGCACCCATATGGCGCTTATTTGAGCTCATTTTAGGAGCTGTTGTATATTGGTCTCTCCTTACAAGTACTGTTGCCCTGGCGTATCCAGTTCCGCCCTCCTTACTTCTTCCACCTCTCATGTACCCTACCCATCCATCCACCCACCCACCCACCCACACCCACACCCGTTGCTTGCTGCACATCACGTTATGTTCACTTCGCTCCCACTGCCCCCCCACTGTGCCCTGCGCGCTGCTCACCTGGACTCCTTGCCGTGAGGGAAGTTCTGGGTGGGCTTGAGAGTGCCGCCCGGCATGCACCCCAGAATGATCGGGGTCTCCTTGTCCGGGACGGCTGCTGCCACCTCTGTTACACGCAGAGCAGGCAGGGCAGGCAGGGCAGGCACGAGGGACACATTAGGGGGGCTGTGAGTTGCAGCACATCTCTCGCGCTCATGTCGTGGCGTCGTAGATGGATTACAGGTGGGCTGCTGAGGCCTTATTTCCATCAAGACATGTCGTGACACAGGAACTTCCCTCCGAGCCGTCCATTTCATGCAAGGGGAACGTCCCCTTGCAACCACGGATCCCCTACTCATGGCTCACGGATACTACCGTAAGTTGAGTTTTAACGGCCTTCCCTTGTACATTCTCGCCAGCGCCTCACAGCGTTCACCAAGCTCTCATGCTCTCGACCAGTTCAATATCCTCGCTACAAGCGTTCACCGGTTCTCACCAATAATTTTCCACCACCAAAAGGTGCACCTGACATGGAGATTTTCCCCGTTGGCGCACACGCCAGTGGCAGCGCGCGCGACTCATGCCTTGTGTTTCGTGCGTGGTGACTCACGCGCGACGAAGTCGGGGTTCTGCTCCGTGCCGTTGAGCACGCCGAAGAAGGCGAAGGCGGCGCGGCGCAGCACGTGGTACGGCGTCCACTCCTTGATCAGCCGGTAGAACTCCACGCCCACCGCGCCCTCGGGGTGCACCTGATGGCCGCACGGCGCGCGGGTGGCGGAGGGGGAAGGGGGAAGGGGGGAACGAGGAAAAGGTGCAGTTGAGGGGTGTTGGGGGAAGAAGGATGGGCGGGGATGGAGGAGTGGGGGGAGAAGCGGGAGCGGGGAGATGGGGATGGGGAAAGGGAGAGTCGGCGTGGGTGAGGGCATGCGGCGCAGAGAACATGAGTGAAGAGGGAGGAGCCCTGCAGTTGCTGCCTCAAGTGCGAAACAGTGGCCTCAAGTGTTACAGGTTCACGCGGCCCTGACCATTTTCGCCCTTCAACCTTCATTAACCAAGCCCCCTGAAGCCCCGTCTCCCCCCTTCCCCACCTTCTCCCCGTCTCCCCCCCACCCCCTCACCTCGTTGTACTCGGCCACCGTTCTGACGTCAATGATGACGTGCCCCTCCTCCTTCGCCAGGCGCGCAGCTTCCGCGGGCTTTACGGCGACCACCTGGGGGGAGGGGCGGGCAGGAGGGGTGGGGGGGGGAAGGAGGAGCGGGGGAGGGGGAAGCGAAACGGGCAGGCGGGAAAGGGGGATGATGCAAAAGGCGGGAAGAACGGTTTGGCGAAAAGGTGTGGTGAGACTATGCAAGGTGCGTGCGCTTGCGCGTGATTAACGCGTGTTCTTATTGCGGACCTGGACCGTGCCCTGAAACGAGGGACGCAGGCAAGTCGCATCGCCACAACGCACGAGCGTGCCGGTTGGCTATATCACCGCAATTAACGGCAAGTACGTACATTGTTCTTCGCGAGGAAGCTTCGCTTCTCCACCCAGTCGAGCTTCGCTGCGCGCCGGGGCACGAGCAAGACCGCGAGGGGGAGAGGGGGGTGTCGGGCGGAAGGGAATTGACACGGAAGCAAAGAAGCCTTTGTATACAGTCTCCCAAGAGGGTGAAGTAGCCGGAGAGCAAAGAGAAAGTAGTAAGGAGTTCGGGCGAAAGAACGATTGTACCGCGTTTTACTTGTCTGGTTCCTTTCCTGTGAAAATGGTTGTTGCAACCTGGCGCCCCAGGCAGGTCTCTGCACCTCGCATCTCAAACCTCGCACCAATCGAGCGGCCACGCACCTGATTTCTTGGTCTCAGTGGCAGCCGCCGCCACCACCAGCGGCCGCCTCACCGTCGCTGCTCGACTCCTCGTCGCGCGAGCGCCGCTCGCGACTCGTAGGGGCGCGATGCTCGCACGTTGGCGCGCGGAAGAGAGGCCACTGCGGGTGAGAGGGGAAACGGCGGGTGGTGGCGGCAACGAGGCTGATCTCTCGCGGGACGTCGAGTTAAGGTGGAGAGGTTTGAAGAATGGCAGCAAGAAACATCAGTTGTGACGTTTTTGCGAAGCCTTCGAATGGAGGGAGGAGGGACTGGGGCCAATCCTGCTCACCTCAGTTGCCCCGAGCTTTCACGCGCAGTCACAATGACTGCAGTGGGTAGGTTACACGCAACGGCAGCCATGACGTGAAGGTTGGGATGCTTGCTGTCAAGCAAATCGAGAGCCAATCAAGCGCGAGAAGCGGAAGGCTCCCGTGAGAAACGAGAAGGGAGAAGACCGGAGAGTATCGAGAGAGCAAGCGCTGAGATAAGCTGTACGTTGGACAAAATACTTGCTGGCTAAAGCAGAAATGGGACAGGTAAATTCAACGAATGCTTTTCTGCTCTGCTCTGGCGACTCCCAAATTGTGTGAGATGCAGCAGGTTGGAGGGGGGAGGAGATAACTCACTGTGTTTCAATCTGCCACGTGCCGTGATCTGATTAAAGGATTGTAGTGCTGCGACTCGGAAGAGTGAGAGCGCACACAACCTCGGAGATACACCAGCTAGCATCGAGTGCTGTGAGTGGCGCGACGGAAAGACTAATGTCACGTGTTGAGCCCTTCGGAAGCCACTTGGCAGTGCCTGCTTCGGAAAATCTGCAGAAAGATCTCTGCGGCGAAAAGTCATTGCAACTTTAAAACTACAAAACAGTGTTACTAACAGTTATTTGAGCAGATCTTATCCGAAAAAAGGGGCGTAGGTTAACAAATGGGGAAATAGACGTGTATTGCCCTAAAGCATTCTAACGAACATGTACGGAGTCAAGTGGTATGCAGACCGTCCTCCGCTCGACCTAAAAATAATTATCTATAAAACCACATCTACTTAGCTCCACCGTCGTATGGATGCACATCCAAGTTTCCCCTATGAACTGAACTCGAGGCTGTCCCGAGGATTCCCATGCATCGGTTTCTAGCTAGTGAGCGCCATAATTAAGCAAGCCCATGAACAGGAAAAGTTCCGCATCAGCCCCGAGGGAAGAATATGGGGGGTTGACAATCGAAAGTAGAGCACACCACACCACGTCTCAGGAGGACATCGCAGAGCATTAAAGTGTGTGGCTTGCGTTTTCGGAACGTAAACGACCATTACATTCCGGTCCGGTCCTGCTCTGAACACCCCCTTAGGAGCATCCACTTATTGCGGCAGGCCAAGCCAAGGATGGAGTCACCCTGGCATGTCGTTAACTAGATGCAGTAGCTTGACAGCTTCCATGTCATGATGCCCCCTGCTGCTCCTTCCACTTCACCAGCTTCTGCAGGAAATCCATCACCTGCCATGGCATCCGGGAAAGGAAAGGACATCCCACATTTCAAGCCCACACACTTGAAATCGTTTCAAGCCCACACACTTGAAGTCGTTTCAAGCCCACACACTTGAAATCGTTTCACTTCCACACGTTTCACTCACCATCATTGTAGTCCACCCCGACATAGCCAGCACCATCCGACACGCACACAGCACCATCCGACATGCACGCAGCACCATCCGACACGCACACAGCACCATCCGACATGCACGCAGCACCATCCGACATGCACGCAGCACCATCTGGCGCACACAGCACCCCTGACACACACAGCATCATCTGATACACACGCAGCACCACCTGACACTCACAGCACGCCACCACCATCTTGCCCCACTTGTTGCAGCACATCACAAAACGCCTCCAAATCAAACCCATCCCTCCCTTCCCAAACCATACCCACCCACCCTTCCCTCCCCCCCCCCACCACCCTCTTCCAACCCCACTCACCTCGGAGGGGTCTCTGAGCGAGAAAGCGGCTGCAGTGGGCTTGGCTGCTGCGGACACAATGATCCCACACCCTGACCCCCGCTCCCGCAGCATCTGGCGCACGCACGCAGTCAGGGGGAGAGGGGGCGGACATGAGAGGGGGGAGAGGGGAGGGCGGAAGGGAGGGGGGAGGAGAGGAGGGAGGGGATGCTGTGTGGCGGCGAAAGGGAGGTGAGGTGAAGGAGGAAGAGAGGTGGTGGCAAGCGTGGGGAAATAGGTGATGAGCATCGGGGTTGCAAGCACACTGGGCTAGCTTCAAACCTTGTTTGGGGATTTCCGCGGGTAAGAGTGGGCATGTGCGTAAGGCAAGAACAGCCCGCTCGCATAATTGAGCTTGCACGCGGTGGTGGGAGGCACATGGTGGTGGGAGGCACGCGGCGGCGGAGCTGACCTTGAAGGCATCTTCGTCGGTGCGGTCATCCCCAATGTAGAGCGGCAGCACCGAGCCATCATCGTTCAGACCTGGGGGTACAGGCAGGGGCGCCACCCATGCGTGGGAGGAGAGGGATAGGTTCAGGCTGGTGCGAGAGAGATGTGAATGTGATGGCAAGGGGAGGCGAAGAGTGACCCAGTCGTGAATGGGGCGGTGGCCGTGGTGGGAGGAACGGGCGAGCAAGCAGAGCACGAGACGATGAGACAACGGGAAGGGCGACAGAGCCGAGAGGGACGAGTGTAGAGAGAGGGAGAGCAGGAGGGAGAGTAGAAGGGAGAGAGGGCGGAGGAACGGAAGAGCGAGCTGAGCACTAGGGGCAAGTGGTGTGGGGGAGGGGGGGAGAGAGGGGGGAGGGAGGGAGGGAGGGAGGGAGGGAGGGAGGGAGGGAGGGAGGGAGGGAGGGAGGGGGCAATCACCGAGGGTGGTGAGGAGGTAGGAGACAGCCTTGCCCTTGTCCCAGTCCACAATGGGGCGGATCTCCAACACCTGACGCACGCACGCATGCAGGGAGGGATACGACGCACGGACGGACGCATTGGGAGAGAAGCAAGGTGCAACGGGATGCATGGTAGGGCGGCACGGGGCCGAAAGGAGGTCAAACGAGCAAAGGCAGCCAATCCACCCCACCCACCTCTTCACCCACCTCTTCACCCACCTCTTTCCCTTCCACCCCCCTCGGCCCCGCCCCATCCCCTCCTGCCCCCACACCCCCTCCACGGACCTTCCTGCCGTGGCTGGTGCGCAGCTTGGGGTGCTGGGCGACGAGGCTGGTGACGATCTCCGCCTGCTGCTCCCACAGCTGCACCGCGCCCACGCACACAGCAAGGGCCAAGGGAACACGGGAGAGACTTGGCCGCTGGGAAGTTGAGGACTACATGAAAGGCTGGGTAGTGTGCGGTGGGTGGGGGTGTGAGAGTGTGTGTGTGTGTGGGTGTGTATGTGGGTGTGTGTGTGGGTGGGTGTGTGTGTGTGTGTGCGCTCGTGTGTGGGTGTGTGTGTGTGTGTGTGTGTGTGAGAGAGAGAGAGAGAGAGAGAGAGAGAGAGAGAGAGAGAGAGAGAGGGAGAGAGAGAGAGAGAGCCTATGAGTCTCCCTCCAGCTATTTAAGCCCTCTCTCCAGCTCATTCTCTCTGTCTAGTTTTCTGTTCTTTAGTTTCTCCTTCCCTTGGTGGCGGGAGAGAGGAGAGACAGAGAGCGAGAGAGAGAGAGCCTATGAGTCTCCCTCCAGCTATTTAAGCCCTCTGTCCAGCTCATTCTCTGTCTAGTTTTCTGTTCTTTAGTTTCTCCTTCCCTTGGTGGCGGCTCGCGCCTGCGGCCGCGCGTTAGGGGACGGCAAGGACTCTCCATTCAGCAGTCAACAAAAACAAGCAATGATAACCCCTGACACGCACACACTCTAGAGTCTACATATCCTAGAGGCATGGAGAGCCTCTTCCGCCGAGCTGAGCGGCCCTCGCTGGCGGACACGTCGCCTACGCGCACATATTCATGGAGGACGCCCATCACGCGACCTGATCAGCCCCAGCCTCCTCGAGCAGGGCCGCCACATAGCCCACCAGGAGCTGGAGCGCTAACACGACGCCGCCAACGATGTCTACAGCTGCGGCCGAGTCTATGCTCGCCGACACGGCTCGCATCACGACGAGCAGGCGGGGGTCCAACACGGTTCCCGGGGCGGGCACAGGCTGCACTCGCGTCGACACGACAGCGAGATCAGCTGCTGCCATCGCACAGCGATGAAGGGGGTCGTGAGGCATCCTGCACGGGCTCGCTAAGCTCCGTAGCACGGAGTGCGAGTCCGCCAGCATCTCCACGGCGATCCCCATCGCCCGCCGCGCGTGCCAGAGCCGACGAAGCGTGGCGACTGGGACCGCCGTCTCCGCGTGCCGCCCCCGCCCTCGCAGCCGCTCCATCTGCAACCTCGGCGGCATCCGCAAGCCACCCGTGCGGCGCTGCTGCGACTCCCGGCGTGGAGATCCCTCACCCGGGGAATCCGCCCCCCCCATCTCCGCTGACTCTGCCCCCCCCTCAACTCCAGTCGGCGACGCCTGAGCCCGCCGGGGGGGAACAAACGGCCCAGCCGCCCGTGTGTCAAAGAACATCGGGGCCAGCGGCGGTTGCTGAAGCTGGCCACCGTGCCAGCCCATCGCCGAGGTCTCCGGCGGCGGCGGCTGCCAGCTCGGCAGCGTCCCCACCGTTGGAGCTGCCGTCGGCGCAGCCAGCGGATGCGACGGGCGGTGAGGGCAGGATAGCGGCAGGGGCTGGTCCTGGGGGACAGGGAGGTGAGGCGGCTGAGGGTGCTGCAACGGGGGCGGGGGCTGCTGCGCTGCGGACACGGGGGGAGGAAGGGACTGAGCCGTCATCTGCGGGGGGACGAACGGCGACGGGTTCACGTGCACAGACGGAAATGGCTGCGGAACGCTCACGGGCGCCAGTTGAGGCGGAGCAACCGAACGGAGCAAACTCTCCAACGTTGCGGCGGCGCGGCCCAGCCGCCTCTCCGCGGCCGTCCCTCGACTGTTCCCGCCGCCAGACCTCCACCCGCAGCGCTGGCCGGACTGCCCACGCTGCCTCTGAGGCGTCCGGTGCTGCTGAGTGGGCAGCGCCTGAGCGGCACGCTGGGGCGTCCCTCGGCGCGACAAGGCCGGCTGCGGCGGCTGCTGCTGCAGCCGCGGTGCTGAACCATGCTGGCCACTGCCCGCACGCTCAGGGGACTTCCGCTCTCGCCGCTGAGGGGTTGAGTGGCGGCTTCCCGACCGCCCAGGCATGCGCTCCGGGGACTGCTGACGCTCGCTGACGGGGCGGCGACACCGCGCTCCCAGTCGTGGTCCGACTGCAGCGGATGGCTCGGCCGACCCCGGCGGGGGACGCTCTCCCCCGTGCTCTCCATATCGCATGAGCGCTCGCGGCGGGGACGCTCCTCTCTCCCCGCTTCCGGGGGGGATTCATCGAGGGCTCAACGGCCTCCTACGGCCTCGCCCGCACGACGGATCGGAAGGCGCGTGTCGTGCGGAGAGACAGAGGGATGGGGCGGAAGCAGGGACGGCAGCACCGGGGTCCGGGGAGGCCGGGGGCGCGGACGTGGTCGAGGCCGGGCGGGAGCCTTAGCACGGGATGGCGGCCCAATGAACGGATTCCAACAAGCTGCGAACAAGGCTTAGAGAAAGAACTGACGAGGAAGAGAGGAGAGACAGCACCTATATACCGGTGGTGCTCCACGAATCATCCACAGAGGAGTCCACTGATACATTGGAGGAAAGGGCACCACCTCGTCAACGAGGCGGGAATCCATTCCCATCTCCCAGATCTCGCGGACGAGGACCTCTTGGCACCGAAACCGCTCAGGTACCGCAGGACTCTCCCGCCCAGGCGGCCAGGGGGACGACGCGAAATGACCCCAGCTCTGGGCCGGGAAACCAGCGAGCTGCGTGTAACACCCGTGCCAGTGATACGCAGTCAACCCAGACACAGCGACAATTTTCACCAGAGGAGCTGTCGTCCAACGAAACACTGTTAGCCGGGGTGGCGGGATGGGACATCGACCTGCTGTGCGACAGTCGCCAACCCCCGATTTCCCGCAGGATCCCCCCCAAACTTCGCCAGCTCTTCGCTCTGGCACTTCTGACACCTATACTCCATATCACTCGCAGGCCAACCAGCCTCGCTGGTTGGCGTCTGTTTCTTTTCGTCCCTCGCCTAACCCTTCGCATGCATTCGCCCAAGCACCCTGATTGGGCCACAGTGGATAAACGACTGCAGCAGATCCTGGCGGGCGAATGGCAACTGCTGTACCTGCTGACGCTGTGAATAACCCCCCCGCACCTCGCCACACGGCAGACTCCATCGGCAGGCAGACACGAGCGGAGGGGCTTGTCCGCCGTGGCAGTCTCAGACGCGCCCTACTGGCACTTGATTCAACACCAGTCAGCGCTTCAACCCCCGACGTCCTCGAAGCGTTGACGTCCAAGCACCCCGCCCCGCTGACTGAGTCAATCGCCTGGCCCGTCCTCCATGAATCGGAAACGAGCCCCACATTCTCGCAAGCTGAGTTCATCCGGTTACTCGGCCGTTGCGAGAACGGGGTGGGCGCAGGGCCTTCAGGAATGTGTTTCGAGCACATTCGCGAGGCTGCCCTCGCCAACGGAACGGTGGTCAGCAGACTGTACGCGCTCACAATCCGCCAGCTAAAAGGGAACTCCACCGCCGAAATTGCATCCCTCCTCACTGCCAGCCGCCTCATCGCTTTTCCTAAGCCCGGGGGCGGCACGCGACCCATCGCCATAGGCGAATGCCTGCATCGCCTCGTGGCGAAGGCGGGCCTTCTCACCATGACGGAGCAGGCAGATACCCACTTCTTACCTCTGCAGTTCGGGGTAGCAATACGAGCAGGCGGCGAGGCGATCATCCATGCAGCGCGCACCTACACAACCGAATTCCCCGCTGCCCTTGTACTCCAAGTCAACCTATCGAACGCCTTCAACAGCGTCGATCGGGCCGCGATAGTCGCAGGGCTCTTCAACTCACCCCTCCGACCGCTACTCCCCTTCGTCCAGCTCTCGTACGGCGCCCCATCACGCCTCTACCTCGACGCAGGCTTCAACAGCGGGCCACTCCTCAGTGCCCGGGGAGTTAGATTGGGGGACCCGATGGGTCCCCTGCTCTTCGCGGCAGCCATGCACCCGGTGCTCCAGGCGACAGCCTCGGCATTCCCTAGCGTTCTCTGCCTCGCGTATGCCGACGACATCACGCTACTCGGAGAGCCGTCGGCATGCCGGCGGCGTCACACA
>BQMB01001916.1:0-114807 GCA_027943415.1 Closterium sp. NIES-67
GTAGAGGTGAGACGGGAAAGTGGGGTTTAGAACCCAACTTCAGAGGTTAGTCGGGTGAGTGGGGTTCAGAACCCAACTGAAGAGGTGAGACGAATGAGTGGCACTCATAACCCAACAGTAGAGGTGAGCGAGTTAGTGGGGTTAAAAACCCAACGGTAGAGGTGAGATGCGTGAGTGGAATTAAGAACCCAACAGTAGAGGTGACACGGGTGAGTGGGGTTCAAGACCCGACTGTAGATGAGAAACAGGTGAGTGGGGTTCAGAAGCCAACTGCAATGGTGACACGGGTGAGTGGGGTTCAGAAAGAAACTGCAGAAGTGAGCTGGGTGAGTTGGGTTCAGAACCCAACTGGAGAGGTGAGACGGGTGGGTGGGGTTCGGAACCAAACTGTAGAGGTGAGACGGGTGAGTCGGGTTCCCAAAACAACAATAGAGGTGAGACAGGTTAGTGGGGTTCATAACTCAACTGTAGGGGTGAGACTGGTGAGTGGGGTTCCCAAAACAACAATACAGGTGAGACAGGTTAGTGGGGTTCAGAACCCAACTGTAGAGGTGCGACGCGTGAGTGGGGTTTAGGACCCAACTGGAGAGGTGAGATGGGTGAGTGGGGTTCGGAAAGCAGCTATAGAGGTGAGATGGGTGGGTGGTGTTAGGAACCCAACTATAGGTGTTAAATGGGTGCGTGGGGTTCAGAACCCAGCAGTTGAGACGAAACGGTTGAGTTGGGTTCAGAACTCAACAGTGAAGGTGAAACGGGTTAGTGGGGTTCAGAACCCAACTCCAGAGGTGAGACGAGTGAGTGGGGTCCAAAACCCAACTGCAAAGGTGAGTCGAGTGAGTGGGGTTCAAAACCCAACAGCAGAGGTGAGACGGGAGAGTGGGGTTTAGGAACCAACTGTAGAAGTGAGACGAGTGGGTGGGGTTTGGAACCCAACTGGAGAGGTGAAAGGGGTGAGTGGGGTTCACAAGCCAACAGCAGGGGTTTCGGGGTGAGTGGGTTTCAGAACCCAACTGTAGAGGTGATACGGATGGGTGGGGTTCGTAATCCAATCGTAGAGATGAGATGGGTGAGTGGGGTTCCCAAAACAACAATAGAGGTGAGACGGGTTAGTGGGGTTTAGAACCCAACTATAGAGGTGAGACGGTTGAGTGGGGTTCAAACTGAACTGGAGAGGCGAGACGGGTGAGTGGGGATCAGGGATTAGGGTTTAGGGTTTAGGGCCTAGGGTTTATTAGGCAAGGTATGGGTGAGTCAGCAAGGGAGGGGGGATTCAGCAAAGAAGGGAAAACTCAGCAACGTAGGGGAGACTCAGCAAGACCTTGGGAATTCTGCAATTTAGGGGTGATTAATCAAGGTAGGGAAAACTAAGCAAGGTAGAAGTGATTAAAAAAGGTAGAGGGAATTCAGCTAGGTAGGGCTGATTCAGCAAGGAGGGCGGGATTCAGCAAGGTAGGTGGGATTCAGCAAGGTATGAATGATGAAGCAAGGTATGAATGATGAATCAAGGTAGTGGGAATTCAGCAAGATAGGGGTGATCATGCAAGGAAGGGGTGATTAAGCAAGGTAGAGGGAATTCAGCAAGTTGGTGGAAATTCTGCAAGATAGGGGTGATTAAGCAAGACAGGGAAGACTAAGCAAGGAAGGAGTGATTACACAAGGTAGGGGTGATTAAGAAAGGTAGGGATGATTCAGCAAGACGGGTGATTAAGCAAGTCAGGAGTGATTATGCAAGGTAGGGGTAATTCAGCAAGGAAGGGGGGATTCAGCAAGGTAGGTGATCCTAAGCACGGTAGGTGAGATGGGTTAGTGGGTTTCAGAATCCAATTGCAGAGGTGAGACGGGTGAGTGGGCTTCAGAACCCAACTGAAGAGGTGGGACAGGTGAGTGGGGTTCAGAACCCAACTGGAGGGGTGAGGCGGGTGAGTGGGGTTCAGAACCCAACTGCAGAGGTGAGACGGGTGAGTGGGGTTCAGAACCCAGCAGTAGAGGTGAGACAGGTTAGTGGGGTTCAGAACCCAACTGTTGAGCTGAGATGGATGTGTGGGGTTCAGAACCCAACAGTAGAGGTGAGACAGGAAAATGGGGTTCAAAAACCCAACAGTAGAGGTGAGACGTGTAAGTGGGGTTCAGAACCCAACTGCAGAGGTGAGACTTGCTATTTGGGTTCATAACCCAACTATTGAGGTGAGATGGCTGAGTTGGGTTCAGGACCCAACTAGAGAAATGAGACGGGTGAGTGGGGTGCAAGACCCAACTGGAGAGGTGAGACGGATGAGCTAGGTTCCGAAGCCAACAGCAGAGTTGAGATGGGTATGTGGGGTTCAGAACCCAAATGTAGAGGTGAGATGGATGAGTGGGGTTCAGAACACAACAATAGAGGTGAGACGGGTTAGTGGGGTTCAGAACCCAACAATAGAGGCGAGACGGGTGAGTGGGATTCAGAATCCAGCAGTAGAGGTTAAACAGGTGAGTGGTGTTCAGAAACCAACAGTAGAAGTGAAATGGGTGAGTGGGGTTCAGAACCCAATTGGAGAGGTGAGACGGGTGAGTGAGGTTCTGAACCCAACAGTAGAGGTGAGACGGATAAATGGGGCTCGGAACCCAACTGTAGAGATGAGATGGGTGAGTGGGGTTCAGATCCCAACTGCAGAAGTGAGACTGATGAGTGGGGTTCAGAACCCATCTGTAGAGGTGATACGGGATGGTGGGGTTCGGAACCCCACTGAGGAGGTGAGACGGGTGAGTGGGGTTTAGAACCCAACAGTAGAAATGAGACGGGTGATTGGGGTTCAGAACCCAATGGTAGAGGTGAGTTGGGTGAGTGGGGCTAAGAACCCAAGAGTAGAGATTAGACGGATGAGTGGAGTTTAGAACCCAACTGCAGAAGTGAGTGTGGTTCAGAACTTAACTGTAGAGGTGAGACGGGTGAGTGGGGTTCAGAACCCAACAGTAGGGGTAACTGGGGAGTGGGGTTAATAACCCAACAGTAGAGGTGAGATT
Organism: Closterium sp. NIES-67; assembly: GCA_027943415.1. Classification (NCBI taxonomy): domain Eukaryota; kingdom Viridiplantae; phylum Streptophyta; class Zygnematophyceae; order Desmidiales; family Closteriaceae; genus Closterium; species Closterium sp. NIES-67. Next base: position 3,001 of record BQMB01001916.1, read on the forward strand.
GGTGAGTGGGGTTCAACACCCAACTGGAGATGTGAGACGGGTGAGTGGGGTTCAGAAGCCAACTGCAGAGGTGAGACAGTGAGGGGTTTCAGAAACCAACTGCAAAAGTGAGACGGGTGAGTGGGGTTCAGAACCCAACTGGAGAGGTAAGACATGTGAGTGGGGTTCTGAACCCATCTGTAGAGGTGATACGGGTTGGAGGGGTTCAAAACCCAACAGTAGAGGTGAGACAGGCTAGTAGGATTTTGGACCCAACTAGGGAGGTGAGGCGAGTAAGTGGGGTTCAGAACCCAACTGCAGAGGTGAGACAGGTGCGTGGGGTTAACAACCCAACCGCAGAGGTGAGATGGGTGAGTGGGGTTCAAAACCCAACTGCATAGGTGAGACGGGTGTGTGGGGTTCAGGACCGAATTGGAGAGGTGAGATGGGTGAATGGGGTTCAGAATCCATCAGTAGAGGTGAGACGGACGAGTTGGGTTCAGAACCCAACAGCAGAGGTGAGACAGGTGAGTGGGGTTCACAACCCAGTAGTTGAGGTTAAACGGGTGAGTGGGGTTCAGAACCCAACAGTAAAAGTGAAACGGGGGAGTGAGGTTCAGAACCCAACTGCAGAGGTGAGACGGGTTAAAGGGGTTCTGAACCCAACTATTGAGGTGAGACGGCTGAGTGGGGCTCAGGACCCAACTAGAGAGGTGAGACGGGTGAGTGGGGTTCAGAACCCATCTGCAGAGGTGATACGGGTTGGTGGGGTTCGGAACCCCATTGTAGAGTTGAGAAGGGTGAGTGGGGTTCAGAACACAGCAGAAGAGGTGAGATGGGTGAGTGGGGTTCAGGACCCAACTGGAAAGTTGAGACGGGTGAGTGGGGTTCTGAACCCAACAGTAGAGGTGAGACGGGTGAGTGGGGTTCTGAACCCAACAGTAGAGGTGAGACGGGTTAGTAATGTTCTGAACCCAACTGTCGAGCTGAGACAGATGAGTGGGGTTCAGAATCCAACAAAAGAGGTGCAACGGGTAAATAGGGTTCAGAACCCAGCTGTAGAGGTGAGACGTGTGAGTGGGGTTCAGAACCCAACTGGAGAGTTGAGACGGGTGAGTGGGGTTTAGAACCCAACTGCAGAGTAGAGACGGGTGAGTGGGGTTTAGAACCCAACTGCAGAGGTGAGATAGGTGCGTGGGGTTAACAACCCAATTGCAGAGGTGAGACGGGTGAGTGGGGTTCAAAACCCAACTGTATTGGTGAGACAGGTGCATGGGGTTCAGGACCGAACTGGAGAGGTGAGACATTTGAGTGGGGTTCAGAACCCAACAATAGAGGTGAGACGGGTGAGTGGGGTTCAGAACCCAGTAGTTGAGGTTAAACGGGTGAGTGGGGTTCAGAACCCAACAGTAGTAGTGCAACGGGGGAGTGGGGTTCAGAACCCAACTAGAAAGGTGCAACGGTTGAGTGAGGTTCTGTACCCAACTGCAGAGGTGAGACGGGTAAAATGGGTTCTCAACCCAACTATTGAGTTGAGACGGGTGAGTGGGGTTCAGAACCCATCCGTAGAGGTGATATGGGTTGGTGGGGTTCGGAACCCCATTGTAGCGGTGAGACGGGTGAGTGAGGTTCTGGACCCAACTGAGAGGTGACATGGGTGAGTGGGGTTCAGGACCCAACTGGAGATTTGAGAAGGGTGAGTGGGGTTCAGAACCCAGCATTGGTGAGACGGGTGAGTGGAGTTCAAGACCCAGCTGGAGAGGTAGGACAAATGAATGTGGTTCCGAAGCCAACAGCAGAGGTGAGACGGGTGAGTGGGGTTCAGAATCCAACAGTAGAGGTGAGATGGGTAAGTGGGGTTCAGAACCCAACTATAGAGGTGAGACGGGCTAGTGGGGTTCAGAACCCAATTCTAGAGGTGAGACGGTTGATTGGGGTTCAGAATCCAGCAGTAGAGGTTAAACAGGTGAGTGGTGTTCAGAAACCAACAGTAGAAGTGAAACGGGTGAGTGGGATTAAGAACCCAACAGGACTGGTGTGATGGGTGAGTGAGGTTCAACCCAACTATAGAGGTGAGAAAGGTAAATGGGGTTCAAAACCGAACTGTAGAGGTGAGACGGGTGAGTGGGGTTCAGAACCCAACAGGAGAGGTGAGACAAGTGAGTGGGGTTTAGAACCCAATGGTAGAGGTGAGACGGGTGAGTGGGGCTGAGAACCCAAGAATAGAGGTGAGACAGGTGAGTGGAGTAAAGAATCCAACTGCAGAGGTGAGACGGGTGACTGGGGTTCAGAACCCAACTGTAGAGGTACGCGGGTGAAAGGGGTTTAGGGGTTCAGACCCCGAAGAACCCAACAGTAGAGGTGAGACGGGTGAGTGGGGTTCAGAAACCAACTGCAGAAGGGAGACGGGTGAGTGGGGTTCAGAACCAAACTGTAGAGGTGAGACGGGTGGGTGAGGTTCAGAACCCATCTGTAGAGGTGAGATGGGTGAGTGGGGTTCCCAAAATAACAGTAGAGGTGAGACGGGTTAGTGGGGTACAGAACCCAAGTGTAGAGGTGAGACGGGTGAGTGGGGTTCAAAACCCATCTGCAAAGGTGAGACGGGTGAGTGGGGTTTTGAACCCAACAGCAAAGGTGAGACGGGTGGGTGGGGTTAAGAACCCAACAGTAGAGGTGATACGGGTGAGTGGAGTTTAGAACCCAACTGCAGAGGTGACACGAAAGAGTGGGGTTTAGGACCCAACTGTAGAGGTGAGGCGGGTGAGTGGGGTTCAGAACCAAACACTAGAGGTGAGCGGGTAAGTGGGTTTCAGAACCCAACTGTAGAGGTGAGACGAGTGGGTGGGGTTCGGAACCCCCCTGTAGAGGTGAGACGGGTTAGTGGGGTTCAGAATCCAACAGTCGTGGTGAGACGGGTTGGTGGGGTTCAGAACCCAACGGTAGAGGTGAGACAGGTGAGTGGGTTTAAGAACCCCACAGTAGAGGTGATACGGGTGAGTAGGGTTCAGAACCCAGAACCAGATGTGAGACGGGTGAGTGGGATTCAGAACCCAACTGTAAACGTGAGACGGTTGAGTGGGGTTCAGAACCCAACGGTAGATGTGAGACGGTTGAGTGGGGTAAAGAACCCAACAGTAGACGTGAGACGGGTGAGTGGGGTTGAAGACCCAACTGGAGATGTGAGACGGGTGATTGGTGTTCAGAACCCAAGTGCGAAAGTGAGACGGGTGAGTGGGTTTCAGAACCCAACTGTAGTGGTGAGAAGGGTGGGTGGGGTTCGGAACCCAACTGTAGAGCTGAGACGGGTGAGTGGGGTTCCCTAAACAATAGTAGAGGTGAGACGGGTTAGTGGGGTTCAGAACCCAACCGTAGAGGTGAGAGGGGTGAGTCGGTTTCAAAACTGAACTGGAGAGGTGAGACGGGTGAGTGAGGATATGAATACAACTGCAGAGGTTAGACGGGTGAGTGGGGTTTTGAACCCAACTGTAGACGTGGGACGGGTTAGTGGGGTTTAGAACACAACTTTAGAGGTGAGACGGGTTAGTGCGGTTCAAAACCGAACTGGGGAGGTGAGACGGGTGAGTGGGGATCATAACCAAAGTGCAGAAGTGAGACAGGTGAGTGGGGTTTTGAACCCAACTGCAGAGGTAAGATGGGTTAGTGGGGTTCAAAACCCATCAATTGAGGTGAGACGAGTGAGTGGGGTTCAGATCCCAACAATAGAGGTGAGACGGGTGGGTGGGGTTCGGAATCCAACTGTAGGGGTGAGACGGGTTAGTGGGGTTCCCAAAACAACAGTAAAGGTGAGACGGGATAGTGAGGTTCATATCCCAAGTGTAGAGGTGAGACGGGTGAGTGGGTTTCAAAACTGAACAGGAGAGGTGAGATGGGTGAGTGAGGATCAGAACACAATTGCAGAGGATAGACGGGTGATTGGGGTTTTGAACCCAACTATTGAGGTGAGACGGGTGAGTGGGGTATAGGACCCAGCAGTAGGGGTTCAGAACCCCAACAGTGGGGTTCAGTTTAGACCGGGTGGTGGTGGGACTAGAGGCAGGGTGTTTGTGGGAGTTTAGACCGGGTGGTGGCGGAAGCTTAGACCGGGTGGTTGTGGGAGTTTTGACCGGATGGTGGTGGGAGTTTAGACAGGGTGTTCATGGGATTTCAGACTAGGTGGTGGTAGGAGTTTTGAACGGTTGGTGGTGGGAATTGAGACCGGCTGGTGGTGGGAGTTTAGACGGCGTGGTGGTATCAGTTTAGACGGGTTGTTCGTTGGAGTTTAGACTAGGTGGTGGTGGGAGTTTAGACCAATTGGTGGTGGGAGATTAGACTGGGTGGTGGTAGGAGTTTAGACCTGGTGACGGTGGGAGTTTAGACCGGGTTGTGGTGGGATTTTAGACCAGGTTGTGGTGGGATTTTAGACCGTGTGGTTGTGGGAGCTTAGATGGGGTGTTCATAGAAGTTCAGACTGGGTGGTGGTGGGAGTTTAGACCGTGTGGTAGTGGGAGTTTAGACCAGGTGGTGGTGGGATTTCAGACGGCGTGGTAGTATGAGTTTAGACGGGTTGTTTGTGGGTGTTTAGACTGGGTGGTTATGGGAGTTCAGACCGCGTGGTGACGGGAGATTAGACCCGGTGGTGGTGGGTGTTTAGACCGTATGATGGTGGGATTTAAGACAGGGTGGTGGTGGGATTTTAGACCAGGTGGTGGTAGGAGTTGAGATCAGGTGGTGGTGGGAGTTTAGATGGGGTGTTTGTGGGAGTTTAGACCAGGTGGTGGTGGGAATTTAGACCGGGTTGTGGTGGGAATTTAGTCCGTGGTGGTGGTGGGAGTTTAGACTATGTGGTGGTGGGATTCTAGACGGGGTGTTCAGGCGAGTTCATACTGGGTGGTGGTGGGAGTTAAGAGGACGTGTTTGTGGGAATTAGGACCGGGTGGTGGTGGGAGTTTAGACTGGGTGGTGGTAGGAGTCTAGATGGGGTGGTGGTGAGAGTTTAGACCAGGTGGTGTTGGGAGTTTAGACCGGGTTGTGGTGGAAGTTTAGACGGGGTAGTGGTGGGAGTTTAGACCGGGTTGTGGTGGGAGTTTAAACTAGGTGGTGGTGGGAGTTTAGACCGGGTGCTGGTGGGGGTTTAGACCGGCTGGTGGTGGGAGTTTAGGTGGAATGTTGGTATGAGTGTAGACGGGGTGCTTGTGGGAGTTTAGACCGTATGGTGATGGGAGCTAGGACCGGGTGGTGGTGGGAGTTTAGACCGGGTGGTGCTGGGAGTTTAGCAGGGGTAGTTGTAGGAGTGTAGACCAGGTGGTGGTGGGAGTTTAGACGGTTTGGTGGTATGAGTTTAGACCGGGTGTTTGTGGGAGTTTAGACCGGGTGATGATGGGATTTAAGACGGGTGAGTGGGGATCAAAACCCAACAGTAGAGGTGACACGGGTTAGTGGGGTTAAAAACCCAACTGCAGAGCTGAGACGCGTGAGTGGGTTTCAGAACCCAACTGGAGAGGTGAGATGGGTGAGTGGGGTTCAGAACCCAACAGCAGAGGTGAAACAGGTTAGTGGGGTTCAAAACCCAACTAATGAGGTGAGACGGGTGAAAGGGGTTCTGAATTGAACATAAGAGGTGAGACGGGTTAGTGGGATTCAGAACCCAACAATTGAGGTAAGACACGTGTGTGGGGTTTAGATCCCAACTGGAGAGGTGAGACATGTGAGTGGGGTTCAGAACCCAACAGTAGAGGTCAGACGGGTGAGTGGGGTTGAGAACCTTTCTGTAGAGGTCACACGGGTGAGTGGGATTAAAAACCCAGCTGCAGAAGTGAGAGAGGTGATTGGGGTTCAGAACTCAACTGTAGAGGTGAGACAGGTTAGTGGGGTTCAAAACCCAACAGAAGAGGTGACACGGGTAAGTGGGGATTAGAACCCAGCTATTGAGTTTAGACAGATGAGTGGGGTTCACAACCCAACTGTAGGAATGAGACGGGTGAGTGGAGTTCAAACCGCAACTGTATAGGTGAGACACATGAGTGAGGTTCAAAACGCAACTGCAGAGGTGCGACGGGTGAGTGGGGTTCAGAACCCAACTGCAAAGATGAGACGGGTGAGTGGGGTTCAAAACCTAACAGTTGAGGTGAGATGGGTTACTAGGGTTCAGAACCCAACGATTGAGGTGAGACAGGTGAGTGGGGTTCCGAACCCAACAGTAGAGGCAAGATGAGTGAGTGGGGTTGAGTACCCAAGTGCAGAGGTGAGACGGGTGAGTGGGGTTCAGAACCCAACTGTAGAGGCAAGATGGATAAGTGGCATTCAGAACCCAACTGTAGGGATGAGACGGGGGAGTGAGGTTTAGAACCCAACGAAGCGGTGAGACGGGTGAGTGGGGTTCAGAACCCAACTGCTGAGGTGAGACGAGTGAGTGGGGTTCAAAACCCAACTGCACGGTTTAGAAGGGAGAGTGGGGTTCAGAACCCAGCAGGAGAGGTGAGACGGGTGAATGGGGTTCAGGACCCAACTGCAGAAGTGAGACGGGTGAGTGGGGTTCAGAATCCAGCAGTAGAGGTTAAATGGGTTAGTGGTGTTCAGAACCGAACTGGAGAGGTGAGACGAGTGAGTGGAGTTCAGAACCCAACTACAGAGGTGAGATGGGTGGGTGGGGTTTAGAACCCAACTGCAGAGGTGAGACGGGTGAGGGGTTCAGAACCCAACTGGAGAGGTGAGACGGGTGAGTGGGGTGCAGAACCCAGCAGTTGAGGTGAGACGGGTTAGTGGCCTTCAGAACCCAATAGTAGAGCTGAGATGGGTGAGTGGGGTTCGAAACCCAACAGAAGAGGTGAGACGGGAAAATGGGGTTCAGAACCCAACTGTAGAGGTTAGACATGTGAGTGGGGTTAAGAACCCAACTGGAGAGTTGAGACGGGTGAGTGGGTTTTGGAACTCAACAGTAGAGGTGAGATTGGTGAGTGGGGTTCAGAACCCAACTATAGAGCTTAGACGAGTGAGTGGGGTTCAGAACCCAACCATAGAGGTCAGACGGGTTAGTGGGGTTCAAAACCCAACCGCCGCGGTGAGATGAGTGAGTGGGGTTAAGAACCCAACTACAGAGGTGATCCGGGTTGGTGGGGTTTGGAACCCCAATGTAGAGGTGAGACGGGAAAGTGGGGTTCAAAACCCAAAAGTAGAGGTGAGATGGGTGAGTGAGGTTCAGAACCCAGCTGGAGAGGTGAGATGGTTGAGTGGGGTTCAGAAGCCAACTGCAGAGGTGCGACGGGTGAGTGGGCTTCATAACCCAAATGCAGAAGTGAGACAGGTGAGTGGGGTTCAGAACCCAACTGTAGAGGCAAGACGGATAAGTGGGATTCAGAACCCAACTGTAGGGATGCGACGGGGGAGTGGGGTTTAGAACCCAACGAAGAGGTGAGACGGGTGAGTGGGGTTCAGAACCCAACCATAGAGGTGAGACGGGTTAGTCGGGTTCAAAACCCAACCGCCGCGGTGAGATGAGTGAGTGGGGTTCAGAACCCAACTACAGAGGTGATCCGGGTTTGTGGGGCTTGGAATCCCAATGTAGAGGTGAGACGGGAAAGTGGGGTTCAAAACCCAAAAGTAGAGGTGAGATGGGTGAGTGAGGTTCAGAACCCAGCTGGAGAGGTGAGATGGGTGAGTGGGGTTCAGAAGCCAACTGCAGAGGTGCGACGGGTGAGTGGGCTTCATAACCCAAATGCAGAAGTGAGACAGGTGAGTGGGGTTCAGAACCCAACTGTAGAGGTGAGACGGGTGAGTGGGGTTCAGAACCCAACAATAGAGGTGAGACGGGTGAGCGGGGTTCAGAAACCAACAGTAGAGGAGAGCCGGGAGTGTGGGGTTCAGAAGCCAATTGCATAGGTGAGATAGGTTAGTGGGTTCAGAACCCATCTATTGTGGTAAGACGGGTGAGTGGGGTTCAAAATCCAACAGTAGAGGTGAGATTGGTGATTGGGGTTCAAAACCCACAGAACCCAACTATAGAGGTAAGACGGATTAGTGGGGTTCAGAACTCAGCTGCAGAGGTGAGACAGGTTAGTGGGGTCGAGAACCCAACTATTGAGGTGTGATGGGTGAGAGGGGTTCAGAACCCAACACTAGAGGTAAGACGGATAAGTGGTGTTCAGGACCCAATCGTAGAGGTGAGACGGGTTAGTGGGGTTCACAACTCAACTGGAGCGGTAAGACGAGTGAGTGGGGTTCAGAACCCAACTACAGAGATGATCCGAGTTGGTGGGGTTTGGAACCCCAATGTAGAGGTGAGATGGGAAAGTGGGGTTCAAAACCCAACACTAGAGGTGAGATGGGTGAGTGGAGTTCAGATACCAACTGCACAGGTGAGATGGGTGAGTGGGGTTCAGAACCCAACACTAGAGGTGAGACGAGTGAGCGGGGTTCAGAAACCAACAGAAGAGGAGAGGCAGGAGTATGGGGTTCTGAAGCCAACTATTGTGGTGAGACGGGTGAGTGGGGATAAGGACCCAACTAGAGAGGTGAGACGGGTATATGGGGTTCAGAACCCAACGGTAGAGGTAGGACAGGTGAGTGCAGTTAAGAACCCAACTGTAGAGGTGAGACGGGTGAGTGGGTATCTGAACCCAACTGTAGAGGTGAGACGGGTTAGTGGGGTTCAGAACCCAACAAAAGTGGTGAGACGGGTTGATGGGGTTCAGAACCCAAATGTAGAGGTGAGATGGGTGAGTGGGGTTAAGAACCCAACAGTAGAGATGATACGGGTGAGTGGAGTTCAGAACCCAAAAGCAAAGGTGAGATGGGTGGTTCAGAACCCAACTCTAGAGGTTAAATGGGTGCGTGGGGTTCGGACCCAACTGTAGAGGTGAGACGGGTGAGTGGGGTTCCCAAAACAATCGTAGAAGTGAGATGGGTTAGTGGGATTCAGAACCCAACTGTAGAGATGAGACGGGTGAGAGGGGTTTAGGACCCAACTAGAGAGGTGAGACGGGTGAGTGGGGTTTTGAACCCAACTGGAGAGGTGAGATGGATCAGTGGGGTTCAGAAGCCAACTGCACAGGTGAGACAGGTGAGTGGGGTTCAGAACCAAACTGGAGAGGGGAGACGGGTGAGTGGGGTTCAGATCCCAACTGCAGAGGTGAGACGGGTTAGTGGGTTTCAGAACCCAACCATTGAGGTGAGACGGGTGAGCGGGGTTTAGGACCCAACTGGAGAGGTGAGATGGGTGAGGGGGGTTCGGATTGCAACTGTAGAGGTGAGATGGGTGGGTGGTGTTTGGAACCCCACTCTAGAGGTGAGACGGGTGAGTGGGGTTCAGAACCCAACAGTAGAGGTGAGACGGGTGAGTGGGGTTCAGAAGCCAAGTGCTGAAGTGAGACGGGTGAGTGGGGTTCAGAATCCAACTATAGGGGTGAGACGGGTGAGTGCGGTTCCGAGATCAACTGTAGAGGTGAGACAGGTTTGTGGGGTTCAGAACCCAACTGTAGAGGTGAGACAAGAGAGTGGGGTTCAAAACCGAATTGGAGAGGTGAGACGGGTGAGTGGGGTTAAGAACCCAACAGTAGAGGTGATACGGGTGAGTGGAGTTCAGAACCCAACTGCAGATGTGAGACGGGTGAGTGGGGTCCAGATCCCAACTGTAGAGGTGAGACAAGTGAGTGGGGTTTAGAACCCAACAGTAGAGGTGAGACGGGTGAGTGGGGTTCAGAACCCAAAACTAGAGGTGAGATGGATGAGTGGGGTTCAGAAGCCAACTGCAGAGGTGAGACAAGTGAGTGGGCTTCAGAACCCCACAGCAGATGTGAGACGGGTGAGTGGGGTTCAGAACTCAACAGTAGAGGTGAGACGTGTGTCTGGGGTTTGGAACCCAACTGTAGAGGTGAGACAGGTGAGTGGGGTTCCCAAAGCAATAGTAGAGGTGAAACAGGAAAGTGGGGTTCAGAACCCAACTGTAGAGGTGAGACGAGTGCGTGGGGTTCAGAACCAAACTCGAAAGGGGAGAAGGGGTGAGTGGGGTTCAACACCCAACTGCAGAGGTGAGACGGGTGAGTGGGGTTCAGAACCCAACCATTGAGGTGAGACGGGTGAGGGGGGTTCAGGACCCAGCGGGAGAGGTGAGATGGGTGGGTGGTGTTTGGAACCCCACTTTAGAGATGAGACAGGTGAGTGGGGTTCAGAAGCCAACTGTAGAGGTTAGACGGATTAGTGGGGTTCAACACCCAACTATTGAGGCTAGATGGGTGAGCGGGGTTTAGGACCCAACTGGAAAGGTGAGATGGGTGAGTGAGGTTAAGAACCACACATTATAGTTGAGACAGGTGAGGTGGGTTCAGACCCAATTGCAGAGTTGAGATGGGTTTGTGGGGTTCAGAACCCAACTGTAGAGGTGAGACGAGTGATTGGGGTTCAGAACCCAACAGTAAAGGTGAGCAGGTTAGTGGGGTTCAGAACCCAACGGTAGAGGTTAGACGGGTGAGTGGGGTTCAGAACCAAACTGGACAGGTGAGACAGGTGAGTGGGGTTCAGAAGCCAGCTGCAGCGGTGAGACGGGTGAGTGGGGTTCAGAACCCAAGTGCAGAGGAGAGACGGGTGGGTGGAGATCATAACAAAACTGTAGAGGTGAGACGGGTGAGTGGGGTTTTGAACCCAACTGGAGAGGTGAGATGGGTGAGTGAGGTTCAGAACCCAACTGTAGAGGTGAGATGGGTAAATGGGGTTCGGAACCCAACTGTAGAGATGAGACGGTGAGTGGGGTTTAGAATCTAACTGGAGAGGTGAGACGGGTGTGTAGGGTTTAGAACCCAACATGCAGAGGTGAGACGAATGAGTGGGGTTCAGAACCCAACTTTTGAGGTGAGACGGCTGAGTGGGATTCAGGACCCAACTCGAGAGGTGAGACGAGTGAGTGGGGTTCAAAACCCATCTATAGAGGTGATACAGATTGGTGGGGTTAGGAACCCTACAGAAGAGGTGCAACAGGTAAGTGGGATTTAGAATCCAAAAGTAGAGGTGAGACGGGTGAGTGGGGTTTAGAACCCAACGGTAGAGGTTAGATGGGTGAGTGGGGCTAAGAACCCAAGAGTAGAGGTGAGACGGGTGAGTGGAGTTCAGTGACCAAGTGCAGAGGTTAGACGCGTGAGTGGGGTTCAGAACCCAACTGTAGAGATGAGAGGGGTGAGTGGGGTTCAGAACCCAACAGTAGAGGTGAGATGGGTGAGTGAGGTTCTAGACCCATTTGGAGATGTGAGACGGATGAGTGGGGTTCAGAACCCAACTGCAGAGGTGAGACAGGTTAGTGGGGTTCAGAACGCAACAATTGTGGTGAGACGGGTGAGTGGGGTTCAGAACCCAGTAGGAGAGGTGAGACGGGTGAGTGAGGTTCCGAACCCAACAGTAAAGGTGAGACGGGTGTGTGGGGTTCAGAACCCAACAGTAGAGGTGAGACAGGTGAGTTGGGTTCAGAATCCAACTGCAGAGGTGAGACGGGTGAGTGGGGTTCAGAACCCACCTGCAGAAGTGAGATGGGTGAGTTGGGTTCAGAACCCAACTGTAGAGGTGAGACGGGAGGGTGGGGTTCGAAACCCAACTGAAGGGGTGAGACGGGTGAGTGGGGTTCCCAAAAAAATAGTCGAGGTGAGACGGGTTAGTGGGGTTTAGATCCCAACAATAGAGGTGAGACGGGTGAGTGGGGTTCAAAACTGATCTGGAGAGGTGAGACGGGTTTGTGGGGATCTTAACCCAACTGCTGAGGTGAGAGGGGTGATTTAGCAAGGTAGGGAAGATTAAACAACTTAGGGATGGTTTATCAAGGTAGGGGTGATTAAGCAAGGTAGGGGTGATTAAGCAAGGTAGGAGTGTTTGAACAAGGTAAGGGGTGTTGTATGATGTCATCATATGCTATCACATTCTGTCTGCCTCCCATCCCATGTTTTCAACTTGCATGTGTGGTTTTGAACGTGTGCAAGAATTTTTGTGTGGTGTGTTCTGGAGTTTGGGAATGTGTTTTGTGTTATTTTGTTTGAGCAGGTATTTTGTGATAGATCTTGAGAAGATCTTTCCGACGCAACAAGAATCGCTTCAATCGGAGCAAGAACGCGAAAGCTATGAAGATTCAAAGTTCATGAGCTTGCGTTACAATTGCGGCGGTTACAAAGTGAAGTTGTGGGGTGACTCTATATGGAGTTGGGACCTTTGGGGGTTGGGGAATTTTGTCACTCTACTGTAACAGCTGCAAATTGGTTGGGAACAACCAAGCTAGGTTGGCAAGGGTGGCCAACTTGGATGGATTGGTTGGGAAGGGACAAATGTCAAAGTTGGGGTTCCTATAGGGGGGGAATCTTTGTGCTTATGGGGTTTCCTTGGTTGGGGACTCTCTTGGGACCTTCCCTCTCGTCCCTCTCTTCCCATCCCAACCTTTTCTCTTGCTCCTCTAATTCCTTGTGAGATTCTTGAACTTTAATTGAACTTTTGAGATTGAGTTAAGTTCTCCTCCTACAGCTTACCCCCTAATGCATGGAAAGCCATAGCGTCGCGATTGGGAACGGTATCTGAGATTAATAGCTACATCATATCCAAGTTTCACGACATTCCAATGGCTAGTTTTTCGTCGACATCGTTTCTTGTGAAGACGACTTTTCTGTCCAGAATTTCGGATTTATATTTTGAGTAATTCTAGCTCCTAAGTTCACCTAGACTCCGTCCTTACATAGTAACAAGGGGAAATCATCAAGAAGTGGGAATCCAGCAAGGTAGGGTTGATTATGCAAGGTAGGGGTGATTAATCAAGCTAAGGGAGATAAGGCAAGCTAGGGGTGATTCAGCAAGGAAGGGTGACTTCAGCAAGATAGGGGTGATCATGCAAGGAAGGGTTGATTAATCAAGGTAGAGGGAATTCAGCAAGTTGGTGGAAATTCTGCAAGATAGGGGTGATTAAATAAGAAAGGAGTGATTACACAAGGTAGGGGTGATTAAGAAAGGTAGGGATGATTCAGAAAGACGGGTGATTAAGCAAGTCAGGAGTGATTACGCAAGGTAGGGGTAATTCAGCAAGGAAGGGGGGATTAAGCAAGGTAGGGGATCCTAAGCACGGTAGGGGGGATTCAGCAATATAGGGAAAAAATAGCAAGGTAGGGATGATTAAACAAGTTAGAGATGGTTTATCAAGGTAGGGGTGATTAAGCAAGGTAGGTGATCCTAAGCATGGTAGGGGGGATTCAGCAATATAGGGATAATTTAGCAAGGTAGGGAAGATTAAACAATTTAGAGATGGTTTATCAAGGTAGGGGTGATTAAGCAAGGTAGGAGTTTTTGAACAAGGTAAGGGGAAATCATCAAGAAGTGGGAATCCAGCAAGGTAGGGTTGATTATGCAAGCTAGGGGTGATTAAGCAAGCTAGGGGAGATAAAGCAAGCTAGGGGTGATTCAGCAAGGAAGGGTGACTTGAGCAAGATAGGGAGAATTAAACAATTTTGGGGTGAGTAGGCAAGGAAGGGGTGATTAATAAGGTTAATGGTGATTAAGCAAGTTAGTGGTAATTCAGCAAGGTAGAGGTGATTAAATAATGTTGTGAGTACTCTGCAAGGTAGGGGTGATAAAGCAAGGTAGGGAGGATTCAGCAAGATAGGGAGAATTCAGCAAGGTAGGGGGGATTCGGCAAGATATGCGGAATTCAGCAATTTAGTGGTGATCAAGCAAGTTAGGGGTGATTCTGCAACGTACGGGTCATCAGCAAAGATCAGGGGAATTCAGTATGGTAGGGGTGATTAAGCAAGGTAGTGGGGATTCAGTAAGGTAGGGGGTGGGAACCCAGCAATGTAGGGGTGATTCAGCAAGGATTGGGGAATTCAATAAGGTAGGTGTGATTAATAAAGGTAGGGGTGATTAAGCATGGTAGTGGAAATTCAGCAAAATAGGGGTGATTAAGCAAGGAGGGGGGATTCAGGAAGTAAGGGAGAATCCAACAAGGTAGTGGGGATTCAGCAAAAAAGGGGGAATTCAGCAAGGTAGGGATGATTAAGCATCGTAGGGATTATACATCAAGATAGGGGTGACTAAGCAAGGTAGAGGGAATTCAGCAAAAGGGTGGGAATTTAGCAAGATGGGAAGAATGAGGTGATTAAGCAAGGCAAGGGTGATTGAGCAAGGTAGGGGTGACTAAGCAAGATAGGCAGAATTCTGCAAGGTAGGGGGATTTAGCAAGGTATGGGTGATTAAGCAAGGTAGGGTTGATTCAACAAGGAAGGGGGGAATCAGCAAGGTAGGGTTGATTAAGCAAGATACGGGTGATATATACGGGAAGGGGTGATTGTGCAAGGTAGGGGTAATTATGCAAAGAAGGGAGAATTCAGCATGATAGGGTTGATTAAGCAAGGTAGGGGTGATTCAGCAAGGTATGGAGAATTCTGATATTTTCGGATGATTAAGCAATGTAGGGGTGATTTATCAGGGTGGGGGTCATTAAGCAAGGCAGGAGGGATAAAACAAGGTAGGGGGAATTTAGCAAGCTAGATGGAAATTTGGCAAGGTAGGGATGATTAAGCAAGATAGGATTGATTGAACATGGTAGTGGGAATTCAGCAAGGTAGGTATGATATATAAATGTAGGGGTGATTCAGAAAGGGAGGGGGTATTCAGCAAGATAAAGAGAACTCAGCAAGGTTGGGGAGCTTCAGCGAGATAGGGGGAATCGAGCAATTTAGGGGTGATGAAGCAAGGTAGGGATGATTCAGCAAGGAAGTGGGGGTTCAACAAGGTAGGCGGGATTTAGCAAGTTTGGGGGATCCAGCAATGTAGCAGTGACTCAGCAAGGTAGGGATGATAAATCAAGGTAGGGGTGATTAGGCAAGGAAGAGGGAATTCAGCAAGGTAGGGATCAAAAAGTAAGGCAGGGGTGATTAAGCAAGGTAGGGGTGATTTAGCAAGGTAGGGGTGATTAAGAAAGGGAGGGATGATTCAGCAAGATGAGGAGAATTCAGCAAGGTAGGGGTGATTCAGCAAGGTAGTGGGGACTCAGCAAGATAGGGGTGATTAAGCAAGGTAAGGATGAATGAGCAAGGTGAAGGAAATTCAGCAAGGTAGGGGAGATTCAGAAAGAGAGCGAAAACTCAGCAAGGTATGGGTGATGAATGCTAGGTGGGGGTAATTAATCAAGGCATGGAAGACTAAGCAAGAAAGGAGTGCTTAAACAGGGTAGGGGGAATTCAGCAAGTTAGTGGGAATTCAGCAAGGTAGGCGTAATTAAGCAAGTTTGGGATGATTCAGCAAGGCGGGGGGATTAAACAAGGTAGGGATGATTAAGCATCAGAGGGATGGTTAATCAAGCTAGGGGTGATAAATCAAGAACGAGGGAATTCAGGAAAAGGGTGGAAATTTAGCAAAGTAGAGGTGATTACGCATGGTAGGGGTGATTCAGCAAGGGAGGGGGATTCAGCAAGATAGGGAAAATTCAGCAAGGTAGGGGGATTTAGCAAGACAGGGGGAATTCAGTTAGGTAGGGATGATTAAGCATCATAGGGATTATAAATCAAAAAAGGGGTGATTAAGCAAGGAAGGGGTGATTAAGCAAGGCAGGCGTCATTGAGCAAGGTAGGGGTGATAAAGCAAGGTATGGGTGATTAAGAAAGGTAGGGATGATTCAGCAAGATAGGGAGAATTCAGCAAGGTAGGGGTGATTAAGGAAGGTAGGGGGGATTCAGTTAGATAGTGAGAATTCAGCAAAGTAGGAGGGATTCAGCGATAAAGTGTTCATTCAATAAGGAAGGGGGGATTCAGCAAAGTAGGGTTGATTACGCAAGGTAGGGGTGATTAATACAGGTAGAGGTGATTAAGCAAGGCAGGGGTGATTATGCAAGGTAGTGAGAATTCAGCAAGGTAGGGATGATTAATAATGGTAGGGGTGATTCCAAAAGGGAGGGGGATTCAGCAAGTTAAAGAGAACTCAGCAAGGTAGGGTAGATTCAGTGAGATAGGGGGGATGGAGCAATGTAGGGGTGATTTAGAAAGGTAGGGATGATTCAGAAAGGAAGAGGGGGTTTAACAAGGTAGGCGGGATTCAGCAAGTTAGGGGGGATTCAGCAATGTAGCAGTGGCTCAGCAAGGTAGGGGCGACTAATCAAGGTAGGGGTAATGAAGCAAGGAACAGGAAATTCAGCAAGGAGGTTCAGCAAGGTAGGGATGATTAATCAAGGTAGGGGTGATTAAGAAAGGTAGTGATGATTCAGCAAGATAGGGATGATTCAGCAAAGTAGGGATGATTAGGAATGGTAGGGGAGATTCAGTAAGATAGAGAGAATTCAGCACGGTAGGGGGGATTTAGCAAGGTAGGGTTGATTCAATAAGGAAGGGCAGATTCAGCAAAGTAGGGTTGATTAGGCAAGGTATGGGTGATTCAGCAAGGGAGGGGGATTCAGCAAGATAGGGAAAACTCAACAACGTAGGGGAGACTCAGCAAAGCCTTGGGGAATTGTGCAATTTTGGGGTGATTAATCAAGGTAGGGGTGATTAAGCAAGGAAGGGGGGATTCCGCAAGGTAGGTGGGATGCAGCAAGGTATGAATGATTGAGCAAGGTAGTGGGAATTCAGAGCGATAGGGGTGATCAAGCAAGGAAGGGGTGATTAAGCAAGGTAAAGGGAATTCAGCAAGTTGGTGGAAATTCTGCAAGGTAGGGGTGATTAAGCAAAACAGGGGTGATTAAGCAAGGTAGCGGTGATTAAGCAAGGTAGGGGTGATTAAGCAAGGTAGGGGTGATTACGCAAGGTAAGGGTGATTTATAAAGGTAGGGATGACTCAGCAAGACTGGGGTGATTATGCAAGGCAGGGCTAATTACGCAAGGTATGGGTAATTCAGCAAGGAAGGGGGGATTCAGCAAGGTAGGGATCCTAAGCAAGGTAGAGGAAATTCAGCAAGGTAGGGTTAATGAAGCAACGTAGTGGGAATTCAGCAAGGTAGGGATGATTACTAAAGATAGGGGTGATTCAGAAAGGGAGCGGGGATTCGGCAAGGTAGCGAGAATTCCACAAGGTAGGGGGAATTCAGCAAGGTAGGGTTGATTCAATACGGATGGGGGGATTCTGCAAGGCAGGGGGGATTCAGCAAGGCAGGGGGGATTCAGCAAGATAAGGGTGATTAAGCAAGGTAGGTGTGATTTAGCAAGAGAGGGTTGATTAAGCAGCGTGGTGGGAATTCAGCAAGGTAGGGACGATAAATAAAAGTCGGAGTAAATCAGAAAGGGAGGGGGGATTCAGACAGAGGAAGAGAACTCAGCAAGGTAGGGTAGATTCAGCGAGATAGGGGGGATGGAGCAATTTAGGGGTGATTAAGGAAGGTAGGAATGATTCAGCAAGGAAGAGGGGGTTCAACAAGGCAGGCAGGATTCAGCAAGTTAGGAGGGATTCAGCAATGTAGCAGTGACTCAACAAGGTAGGAATGATAGGGGTGATTAAGCAAGGAAGAGGGAATTCAGCAAGGAGGTGGGAATTCAGCAAGATAGTGGTGATAAATAAAGGTAGGGGCGATTAAGCAAGGTAGGGGTGATTTAGAAAGGCAGGGGTGATTAAGAAAGGTAGTGGGAATTTAGCAAGCTAGGGGAGATTCAGCGAGATAGGGAAAATTCAGCAAGGTAGGGGGGATTCAGGAAGAGATGGGGAATTCAGCAAGGTAGGGGTGATTAATGCTACAGTATGGGGGACTAAGCAAGGTAGGAGTGCTTAAACAAGGTAGGGGTAATTCAGCAAGGTAGTGGGAATTCAGCAAGGGATGCGTAATTACACAGGGTAGGGTTGATTCAGCAAGGTGGGGATGATTAAGCATTGTAGGGATAATTGAACAAGGTAGACGGAATTCAGCAAAAGGTTGGGACTTCAGCAAGGTTGGGGTGATTAAGCAAGGTAGGGGTAACTAAGCAAGGCATGGTTGATATATAAAAGTAGGGGTGATTAAGCAAGGTAGGGGTGAGTACGAAAGGGAGGGATGATTCAGCATGATAGAGAGAATTCAGCAAGGAAGGGGAGATTAGGAAAGGTAGCGGTGATTCAGCAAGATAGGGAGATTTCAGCAAGGCAGGGGGGATTCAGCAATGTAGGGAGGATTCAGCCAGATAGGGGTGATTAAGTAAGTAAGGGGTGATCAATAAAGGTAGGGGTGATTGAGCAAGGTAGGGATGATTTAGCAAGGAAGTGGAAATTTAGCAAGGTAGGGCGGATTCAGCAAGAGAGGGGGAATTCAGAATGGTAGGGGTGATTTATGCTAGGTGGGGTTATTAATCAAAGTATGGGAGACTAAGCAAGGTAGGAGTGCTTAAACAAGGTGGGGGGCATTCAGCAAGGTGGTGGGAATTCAGCAAGGTAGGGGTGATTTATGCTAAGTAGGGGTTATTAATCAAAGTATGGGAGAATTAGCAATGTAGGAGTGCTTAAACAAGGAATTGGGTATTCAGCAAGATAGTGGGAATTCAGCAAGGTAGGGATGATTCAGCAAGGTGGAGGGGATTCAGCAAGGTAGGGATGATTTAGCATCATAGGGATAATGAATAAGGTAGGGGTGATCAGGCAAGCTATAGAGAATACAGCAATGGGACAAAAATTCAGCAAAGTAGGGGTGATTAAGCAAGGTAGTGGGAATTCAGCAAGACAGGGGTAATTAAGCAAGGAAGGGGTTATTTAGCAAGGTAGAGGGAATTCAGCAAGGGGGTGGGAATTCTGCAAGGTATGGGTGATTAAGCATGGCAGGGGTGATTAAGCAAGGTAGGGGTGATTAAACAAGGTAGGGGTGATTAAGAAAGTAGTGGTGACTAAGTTAGATATGATTCAGCAAGATAGTGAGAATTGAGTAATGTAAGGGTAACGAAGCAAGGTATGGGGGATTCTGCAATATAGGGAGCATTCAGCAAGGAAGGGGGGATTCAGCAAGGTAGGGTTCATTCAACAAGGAAGGGGGGATTCAGCAAGGTAGGGTTGATAATCCAAGGTAGGGGTGATTAATAAAGGGTTTAGGGGTGATTCAGCAAGGTAGGGGTGATTAAGCAAGGTAGGGGTGATTCAGCAAGGGAGGCGGGATTCAACAGATATCGGGAATTCTGCAAATTTCGGGTGATTAAGCAATATAGGGGTGATTAATCAGAGTAGGGATCATTAATCAAGGTAGGAGTGAGTAAACAAGGTAGTGGGAATTCAGCAAGGTATGGGTGATAAAGCCAAGTAGGGGTGATTCAGCAAGGTAGGCTTGATCAAGCAACGTAGTGGGAATTCAGCAAGGTAGGGATGATTTAAGAAGGGAGGGAGATTCAGCAAGAGAAAGCGAACTCAGCAAGGAAGGGAAAATTCAACGAGATAGGGGGAATGGAGCAATTTTGGCGTGATTAAGCAAGGTAGGATGATTCAGCAAGGAAGGGGGGGTTCAAAAGGGTAGGCGATATCCAGCAAGAGAGGGGGGATTCGGCAATGTAGCGGTTACTCTGTAAGTTAGGGATGATTAATCCAGGGAGGGGTGTTTAAGCAAGGACGAGGGAATTCAGAAAGGTAGGGGTGATTAAGTAAGGTGGGGGTGAATAAGCAAGGTAGGAGTGATTTAGCAAGGTAGGGGTGATTAAGCAAGGTAGGGGTGATTAAGAAAGGGAGGGATGATTCATCAAGCAAGGGACAATTCAGCAAGGTAGGGATGATTAAGCATCATCGGGATGATCAATCAATGTGAGGGTGACTAAGCAAGAGGGTGGGAAGTCAGCAAGATAGGGAGTAGGTAGGGGTGATTAAGCAAGGAAGGGGATATTCAGCAAGGGAGGGGGGATTCAGCAAGAAAGGGGTGATTAAGCAAGGAAGGTAGATGGAATTCAGCTAGAGGGTGGGAATTCTGCAAGGTAGGTTTGATTGAGCAAGGTATGGCCGATTGAGCAAGGTAGGGTCGATGAAGCAAGGTAGGGTTGATTCAGCAAGGAATAAGAGATTCAGCAAGATAGAGAGAACTTAGCAGGGTATGGTAGATTCAGCAATATAAGGGGAATTCTGCAAATTTCGTGTGATTAATGTAGGGCTGATTAATCAAGGTAGGGGTCATTATGCGAGGTAGGAGTGATTAGAAAAGGAAGGGGAAATTTAGCAAGGTAGTGAGAATGCAGCAAGGTAGGGGTGATTCAGCAAGTTAGGGTTGACTAAGCAACGTAGTGGGAATTCAGCAAGGTAGGGATGATTAATAAAGGTAGGGGTGATTCAGAAAGGGAGGGGAGATTCAGAAAGATAGGGATGACTAAAAAATATAGGGAGAAATCCAGCAAGGTAGGGGTGATTCAGGAGGTAGCGGGGATTCGGCAAGGTAGCGAGAATCCAGCAAGGTAGGGGGAATTCAGCAAGGTAGGGTTGATTCAATACGGATGGGGGGATTCAGCAAGGCAGGGGGGATTCAGCAAGGCAGGGGGAATTCAGCAAGATAAGGGTGATTAAGCAAGGTAGGTGTGATTTAGCAAGAGAGGGTTGATTAAGCAACGTGGTGGGAATTCAGCAAGGTAGGGACGATAAATAAAGGTCGGAGTAAATCAGAAAGGGAGGGGGGATTCAGACAGAGGAAGAGAACTCAGCAAGGTAGGGTAGATTCAGCGAGATAGGGGGGATGGAGCAATTTAGGGGTGATTAAGCAAGGTAGGAATGATTCAGCAAGTTAGGAGGGATTCAGCAGTGTAGCATTGACTCAACAAGGTAGGAATGATAGGGGTGATTAAGCAAGGAACAGGGAATTCAGCAAGGAGGTGGGAATTCAGCAAGGTAGGGGGAATTCAGCAAGGTAGGGTTGATTCAATACGGATGGGGGGATTCAGCAAGGCAGGGGGGATTCAGCAAGATAAGGGTGATTAAGCAAGGTCGGTGTGATTTAGCAAGAGAGGGTTGATTAAGCAACGTGGTGGGAATTCAGCAAGGTAGGGACGATAAATAAGGGTCGGAGTAAATCAGAAAGGGAGGGGGGATTCAGACAGAGGAAGAGAACTCAGCAAGGTAGGGTATATTCGGCGAGATAGGGGGGATGGAGCAATTTAGGGGTGATGAAGCAAGGTAGGAATGATTCAGCAAGGAAGAGGGGGTTCAACAAGGTAGGTAGGATTTAGCAAGTTTGGAGGGATTCAGCAATGTAGCAGTGACTCAACAAGGTAGGAATGATAGGGGTGATTAAGCAAGGAAGAGGGAATTCAGCAAGGAGGTGGGAATTCAGAAAGATAGGGATGATAAACAAAGGTAGGGGTGATTAAGCAAGGTAGGAGTGATTTAGCAAGGTAGGGGTGATTAAGAAAGGGAAGGGGGATTCAGCAAGATAAAGAGAACTCAGCAAGGTAGGGGAGACTCAGCAAGATAGGGGGAATGGAGCAATTTAGGGGCGATTATGCAAGGTAGGGATGATTCAGCAAGGAAGGGGGGGTGCAGAAAGGTGAGGGGTATTCAGCAAGAAAGAGGTTAGAAAGCAAAGGAGGGGTGATTAATCAAGGTAGGGGTGATTGAGCAAGGTAGTGGAAATTCAGCTTGGTTGGGGGGATTCAGCAAGATAGGAAAAATTCAGTAAGGGAGGTGGGATTCAGCAAGGTAGGGGGGATTAAGCAAGATAGGAGTGATAAATGCAATTTAGGGGTTATTAATCAAGGTATGGGAGACTAAGCAAGGTAGGATTGCTTAAAAAAGAGAGGGGGAATTCAACAAGGTAGTGGAGATTCAGCAAGGTAGGCGTCATCAAGCAAGGTAGGGATGATCCAGCAAGGTGGTGGGGATTCAGCAAGGGAGGGGTGATTCAGCATCGTACGGATGATTTATCAAGGTAGGGGTGATTAAGAAAGGTGGAGGGAATTCAACAAAAGGTTGGGAATTCAGCAAAGTAGGTGTGATTAAGCAAGGTAGGGGTAATTCAGCAAGGTAGGGGTGATTATGCAAGGGAGTGGAAATTGATCAAAGTACCAGTGATTATGCAATGAAGGGGGGATTCTACAAGATAGGGAGAATTCAGCAAGGTAGGGGGAATTCAACAAGGTAGATGTGATAACGCAACGTAGGGGTGATAAATCAAGATAGGGGTGATCAAGCTAGGTTGGGGTGATAAAGCAATATAGGGGTGATTAAGCAAGATAGTGGTGATTTAGCAAGGTAGGGGTGATTCAGCAAGGTCTGCGTGATTATGCAAGATATGGGTGATTCAACAAGGTAAGGGTGATTAAGAAAGGTGGGGATGATTCCGCAAATAGGGAGAGTTGAGCTAGGTAGGGGTGATTAAGCAAGGTAGGGATGATTCAGCAAGATATGGAGACTTCAGCAAGGTACGGTTGATTTAACAAGGAAGGGGGGATTCATCAAGGTAGGTTTGATTACGCAAGGTAGCGGTGATAAATAAGGGAAGGGGTGATTGTGCAAGGTAGGGGTGATTAATCAAGGAAGGGGGAATTCAGCAAGGTAGGGATTATTTTGCAAGATATGGGGAATTATGCAAATTTCAGGTGATAAAGCAATGAAGGGGTGATTAATCAAGGTAGGGGTGATAAAGCGATGTAGGGGCGATTAATCAAGGTAGGGGTGATTTTGCAAGGTAGGGGTGATTAAGAAAGGGAGGGATGATTCAGCAAGATAGGGACAATTCAGAAAGGTAGGGGTGACTGAAAAAGAGGGCGGGAATTCAGCAAGATAGCGAGAAGGAAGGGGTGATTAAGCAAGCAAGTGGGGATTCAGCAAGGTATGGGTGATTCAGCAAGGTAGTGGGATTTCAGCAAGGTAGGGGTGATTAAGCAAGGTAGGGGTGATTAAGCAAGGTAGGCGTGATTTAGTAAGGTAGGGCTGATTTAGCAAGGTAGGGGTGATTAATCAAGGTAGGGGTGATTAAGAAAGGGAGGAATGATTCAGCAAGATAGGGAGAATTCAGCAAGTTAAGGGTGATTAAGGAAGGTAGCGGGGACTCACTAAAATTGGGAGAATTCAGAAACGAAGGGGGGTTTCAGCAAGGTAGGTGGCATTTCAGCCAGATAGGGGTGATTAATCAAGTATGGGGGGGTCCAACAAGATAGACGAGATTCAGCAATGTAGAGGTGACTCAGCAAGGTAGGGATGATTAATCAAGATAGGGGTGATTATGCAAGGAAGAGGGAATTCTGCAAGGGGGTGATTTGGCAAGGTAGGAGTGATTCAGGAAAGTAGGGGTTATTTAGCAATTCTACAATTGGATTCCGAACCAAACCCATCAGTCTCACCTCTGCTGTTGGCTTCTGAACCCCACTCACCCGTCTCACATCTCCTGTTGGGTCTTCAACCCCACTCAACCGTCTCACCTCTACTGTTGGGTTCTTAACCCCACTCACCTCTCTCACCTCTACCGTTGGGTTCTGAACCCCACTAACCCGTCTCACCTCTACAGTTGGGTTCTAAACCCCCGTCTCACCTCTGCAGTTGGGTTCTGAACCCCACTCACCCGTCTAACATCTCCTGTTGGGTCTTCAACCCAACTCACCCGTCTCACCTCTACTGTTGGGTTCTTAACCCCACAAACCTCTCTCACCTCTACCATTGGGTTCTGAACCCCACTAACCCGTCTGACCTCTACTGTTGGGTTCTGATACCCACTCACCCGTCTCACCTCTCCAGTTGGGTTTTGAACCCCACTCATCCGTCTTACCTCTATAGTTGGGTTCTGAACACCATTATCCCGTCTCACCTCTACTGTTGGGTTATGAAGCGCACTGTTGCAATTACGTTGTGATCCCGACTCACCCATCTCACCTCTGCAGTTGGTTTCTGAACCCCACTCACCCGTCTCACTTGTCCAAATGGGTTCTGAATCCCACTCACCCGTCTCACTTCTACCATTGGGTTCTGATCCCCACTCACTTGTCTCACCTCTACAGTTGGGTTCTGAACCCCACTAACCCATCTAACCTTTGCAGTTGGGTTTTGAACCCTACTCACCCGTCTCAACTCAACTCCGCTCATCCGTCTCACATCTGCAGTGGGGTTCCGAAGCCCACTCACCCGTCTCACCTCTGCAGTTGGCTTCTCAACCCCACTCATCCATCTCACCTTTCCAGTTGGGTTCTTAACCCCACTCACCCATCTCACCTCTCCAACAAGGTCCTAGACCTCGCTCACCCATCTCACCTTTGCAGTTGGGTTCTAAACCCCATTCACATGTCTCACCTCTGCAGTTGGGTTCTGAACACCACTCACCAGTCTACCCTCTCCAGTTTGGTTCTGAACCCCACTCACCCGTCTCACCTCTACAATTGGGTTCCGCACCCCACACACCCGTCTCATCTCTGCAGCTGGCTTCTGAACCCCACTCATCCATTTCACCTCTCCAGTTTGGTTGTGAACCTCACTTACCCATCTCAACCTTTACTATGGGGTTTTGAACCCCACTCACCCGTCTCACCTCTCCAGTTGGGCCTTGAATCCCACTCAGCCGTCACACCTCAACAGTTGGGTTCTGAACCCCATTAACAAGTCTCACCTCTGCAGTTGGGTTCTGAACTCCACTCACCCTCTCACATCTCAAGTTGGGTCTTGAACCCCACTCACTCGTCTCATCTCTACTGTTGGGCTCTTAACCCCACTCACCCGTCTCACCTCTACCATTGGGTTCTAAACCCCACTTACCCGCTCACCTCTACTATTTGGTTCTAAACCCCACTCACCCGTCTCACCTCTACAGTTGGGTTCTGAACCCCACTCACCCAACTCACCTCTGCTGTTGGGTTCTGAACTCCACTCACCCGTATCACCTCGACTGTTGGGTTCTTAACCCCACCCACCCGTCTCACCTCTCTAGTTCAGGTTGAACCCCACTCAACGGTCTCATCTCTATAGTTGGGTTCTAACTCCCACTAACCCGTCTCACCTCTTCTGTTGTTTTGGGAACCCCACTCACCCGTCTCACCTCTACAATTGGGTCCCGAACCCCACCCATCCGTCTCACCTCTACAGTTGGGTTCTGAAACCCACTCACCCCGAAACCCCTGCTGTGTGCTTCTGAACCCCACTCACCCGTTTCACCTCTCCAGTGGGGTTCCAAACCCCACCCACTCGTCTCACTGCTACAATTGGGTCCTAAACCCCACTCTCATGTCTCACCTCCGCTGTTGGGTTTTGAACCCCATTCACTCGACTCACCTTTGCAGTTGGGTTTTGGACCCCACTCACTTGTCTCACTTCTGCAGTTGGGTTGTTAACCGCACTCACTCGTCTCACCTCTTCAGTTGGGTTCTGATTCCCACTAAAACGTCTCACCTCTACTGTTGGGTTCTGGACCTCACCCATCCGTAAAACCTCTCTAGTTGGGTTCTGAACCCCACTAACCCGTTTCACCTTCACTGTTGAGTTCTGAACCCAACTCAACCGTTTCGCCTCAACTGCTGGGTTCTGAACCCCACTCCCCCGTTCCACGTCTGTAGTTGGGTTCCGAACACCACCCACCCATCTCACCTCTATAGTTGCTTTCCCAACCCCACTCACACATCTCACCTCTCCAGTTGGGTCCTACAGTTGGGTTCTGAACCACACAAACCTGTCTCACCTCTATTGTTGTTTTGGGAACCCCAATCACCAGTCTCACCTCTCCAGTTGGGTTCCGAAGCCCACACACCCGTCTCACCTCCATAGTTGGGTTCCGAACCCCACTCACCCATCTCACTTCTGCAGTTGGGTTCTAATGCCAACTCACCCGTCTCACCTCTGCAGTCGGGTTCTGAACCCCACTCACTGATCCCACCTCTCCAGTTCGGTTGTGAACCCCACTCACCCGTCTCACCTCTTCAGTTGGGTTCTGAACCCCACTCACGAATATTTCTTCTACTATTGGGTTCTGAATTCCACTCACCTGTTTAACCTCTACCGCTGGGTTCTGAACCCCACTCACCCGTCTCACCTCTACGGTTGGGTTCGGAACCCCACTTACCCATCTCACCTCTACTCTTGGGTTCAGAACCCCACTCATACATTTCACCTCTACAATTGGGTTCTGAACCCCATTCACTCGTTTTACCTCTACCGCTGGGTTCTGAACCCCACTCACCCGTCTCACCTCTTCTGTTGGGTTCTGAACCCCACTCACCCATCTCAACTCTCTACTTGGGTTCTGAACACGACTCACTCGTCTCACCTCTGCAGTTAAGTTTTGAACCCCACCCACCCGTCTCATCTCTGCAATTGGGTTCAGAACCCCACTCACTCGACTCCCCTCTTCAGTTGGGTTCTGAACCCCACTCACCCATCTCACTTCTGCAGTTGGCTTCTGAACCCCACTCACACGTCTTACCTCTACTGTTGGGTTCTAAACCGCATTCACCGGTATCACTTCGGCACTTGGGTTCTGAACCCCACTCACTCATCCTACCTCTGCAGTTGGGTTATAAACCCCACTCACTCGTCTCAGCTCTATCGTTGGGTTCTGAACCCCACTCACCATTCTCACCTCTGCTGTTGGATTCTATACCCCACTCACCCTTCTCAACAATCCAGTTGGGTCCTGAACCCCACTCACCCGTCTCACCTTTGCAGTTGGGTTCCGAGCCCCACTCACGCGTCTCACCTCTGCACTTGGGTTCTGAACCCCACTCAATCATCTCACCTCTACTGCTGGGTTCTGAACCCACTCACCCTTCTCAACTCTCCAGTTGCGTCCTGAACCCCACTCTCCCATGTCACCTCTTCAGTTGGGTCCTGAACCTCACTCACCCGTCTCACCTCTACCACTGTGTTCTAAACCCCACTCACCCGTATTACCTCTACAGATGGGTTCTGAACCCCACTCAACCGTCTCACCTCTCTAGTTGGATCCTGAACCCCACTCAGCCGTCTCACCTCAATAGTTGGGTTCATAACCCCTTTAACCCGTAACACCTCTGCAGTTGGGTTTTGAACCTCACTCAGCCGTTTCACCTTTCCAGTTGGGTTCTGAACCCCACTCCCCCGTTTCACTTCTACAGATGCGTTCTGAACCGCACTCACCCGTTTGACCTCATCTACTGGGTTCTGAACCCCACTCACCCATCTCACCTCTATTGTTGGGTTTTGAACCCCACTCATCTGTCTCACCTCTACAGTTGGGTTCTGAACCTCCATCACCCGTCTCACCTCTCCAAATGGGTCCTGAACCCCACTCACCCGTCTCACTGATGCAGTTGGGTTTTGAACCCCACTCACCCGTCTCACCTCTGCAATTGGGTTGTTAACCCCACCCACCTATCTCACCTCTGCAGTTGGGTTCTTAACCCCACTCACCCGTCTCTACTCTGTAGTTGGGTTCTAAACCCCACTCACCCGTCTCAACTCTCCAGTTGGGTTCTGAACCCCACTCATACGTCTCACCTCTACAGTTGGGTTTTGAACCCGATTTCCCCGTTGCACCTCTATTGTTGGGTTCTAAACCCCACTCACCCATCGCACCTCTCCAGTTGGGTCATAAACCCCACTCACCCATCTCACCTCTCCAGTTCGGTTCTGAACCCCACTCATCCGTCTCACCTTTGCAGTTGGGTTCTAAACCCCACCCACCCGTCTCACCTCTGCATTTGGGTTCTGAGCCCCACTCACTCGTCTCACCTCTGCAGTTGGGTTCTGAACCCCACTCACTCGCTCTATAGTTGGGTTATGAATCCCACTCACCAATCTCACCTCTGCTGTTGGGTTCAGTATCCCACTCACCCTTCTGATCTCTCCAGCTGCATCCTGAACCCCACTCACCCGTCTCACCTTTGCTGTTGGTTTCTGAGCCCCACTCTGTCTCACCTTTGCAGTTGGGTTCTGACCCCCACTCACCCGTCTCACCTCATTGTTGGGGTCTAAACCCCACTCACCCGTCTCATCCCTACAGTTGGGTTCTGAATCCCACTTATCCGTCTCGCCTCTACAGTTGGGTTCTAAAACCCACTCACCCGTCTCACCTCTGCAGTTGGGTTCTGAACCGAACTCACCCATCTCACCTCTACTGCTGGGTTCTGAACCCAACTCACCCTTCTCAACTCTCGAGTTGGGTCTTGAACCCCACTCACCCATGTCACCTCTTCAGTTGGGTCCTGAACCTCACTCACCCGTCTCACCTCTACTGCTGTGTTTTAAACCCCACTCACCCGTCTCACCTCTTCAATGGGGTTCCGAACCCCACCAACCCGTATCACCTCTACAGATGGGTTCTGAACCCCACTCACCCGTCTCACCTCTCTAGTTTGGTCCTAAACCCCACTCAGCCGTCTCACCTCAATAGTTGGGTTCATAACCTCACTCATCCGTTTCACATTTCCAGTTGGGTTCTGAACCTCCCTCACCCGTTTCACATTTCCAGTTGGTAACTGAACCCCACTCACCCTTTTCACTTCTACTGTTGGGTTCTGAACCCCAATCACCCGTTTCACCTCAACTACTGGGTTCTGAACCCCACTCACCCATCTCACCTCTATTGATGGGTTCTGAACCCGACTCATTCGTCTCACCTCTACAGTTGGGTTCTAAACCCCACTAACCCATCTCACCTCTACTCTAGGATTCTGAACCCCACTCACCCCTCTCACCTCTCCAGTTCGGTCCTGAATCCCACTCACCCGTCTGACCTATGCAGTTGCGCTTTGGACCCCACTCACGCCTCTCACCTCAGCGGTTGGGTTGTTAACCCCACCCACCTGTATCACCTCTACAGATGGGTTCTGAACCCCACTCACTTGTCTCACCTCTCCAGTTGGGTTCTGAACCCCACACACCTGTCTCACCTCTCCAGTTGGGTTCTGAACCCCACTCACCCGTCTCACTTCTGCAGTTGGTTTCTGAACCCCCTCACCCGTCTCACCTCTGCAGTTGGTTTCTGAACCCCACTCACCCGTCTCACATCTCCAGTTGGGTGTTGAACCCCACTCACCCGTCTCACCTCTACTGTTGGGTTCTTAACCCAACTCACCCGCTTATCTCTACTGTTGGGTTCTGAACCCCACTCACCCGTCTCACCTCTGAACCCCACTCACACGTCTCACCTCTACAGTTGGGTTTTGAACCCCATTTTCCTGTCTCACCTCTACTGTTGGGTTCTGAACCCCACTCATCCGTCTCAGCTCTACAGTTGGGTTCTGAACTTCACTCACCCGTCTCACCTCTACTCTTGGGTTCTTAGCCCCACTCACCCGTCTCACCTCTACCATTGGGTTTGGAATCCCACTCACCCGTCTCACCTCTACTGTTGGGTTCTAAACCCCACTCACCCGTCTCACCTCTCCAGTTGGGTTCTCAACCTCACTCACCCGTTTCACTTCTACTGTTGGTTTCTGAACACCGCTCACCCGTTTAACCTCTACTGCTGGATTCTGAACCCCACTCAACCGTCTCACCTCTACAATTGGGTTCTGAACCCCACTAACCCGTCTCACCTCTCTTCTTGGGTTCAAAACCCCACTCATCCGTTTCTCTCTACAGTTGGGTTCTGAACCCCATTTACCCGTCGCACCTTTACTGTTGGGTTCTGAACCCCACTTATCTGCCTCACCTCTACAGGTGGTATCTGAAAATTACTAACCCGTCTCACCTCTACTGCTGGGTTCTGAACCCCACTCACCCGTCTCACCCCTCCAGTTGGGTCCTGAACCCCACTCACCCGTCTCACCTCTCCAGTTGGGTTCTAAACCTCTTCGTCTCACCTCTGCAGTTGGGTTTTGAACCCCACTCACTCGTCTGAGCTCTATAGCTGGGTTCTGAACCCCACTCAACCGTCTCACCTCTATAGTTGGGTTCTAAACTTCACTAACCCGTCTCACCTCTACTGTTGTTTTCAAAACACCCCTCACCCGTCTCACCCCTTCAAGTGGGTTCCGAACCCCAACCACCCTGTCACCTCTACAATTGGGTTCTGAACCCAACTCACATGACTCAGCTCTACTATTGGGTTCTGAACCCCACTCACCCAAATAACCTCTACTGTTGGGTTCGGAACCTCACTCACCCGTCTCACCTCTCCAACTGGGTTCTGAACCCCACTCACCTGTCCTACCTCTACCGTTGGGTTGTGAACCCCACTCACCCGTCTCACCACAGTTGTTGCGTTCTGAACCCCACTAACATGTCTCACCTCTGCAGTTGTGTTCTGAACCCCACTCAACCGTCTCACCTCTGCAGTTGGGTTTTGAACCCCACTCACCCGTCTCACATGTCTAGTTGGATCTTGAACTACACTCACCCGTCTCACCTCTTCTGTTGGGTTCTGAACCCCACCAACCCGTATCACCTCTGCAGTTGGGTTCTGAACCCCACTCACTTGTCTAACCTCTCCAGTTGGGTTCTGAACCCCACACACCTGTCTCACCTCTCCATTTGGGTTCTGAAACCCCTAACCCGTCTCACTTCTGCAGTTGGCTTCTGAACCCCACTCACCTGTCTCACATCTCCTGTTGAGTCTTGAACCCCACTCACTCGTCTCACCTCTACTCTTCGGTTCTTAGCCCCACTCACCCGTCTCACCTCTACCGTTGGGTTCTGAACCCCACTCACCCGCCTCACCTCTACCGTTGGGTTCTAAACCCCACTCACCCGTCTCACCTCTACTGTTGGGTTCAGAACCTCACTCACCCGTCTCACCTCTCCAGTTGGGTTCTGAATCCCACTCTCCCGTTTCACTTCTACTGTTGGTTTCTGAACACCACTCACCCGTTTAACCTCTACTGCTGGATTCAGAACCCCACTCACCCGTCTCACCTCTACAGTTGGGTTCAGAACCCCACTAACCCGTCTCACCTCTATTGTTTTGTTCTGAACCCCACTCATCCGTCTCACCTCTACAGTTGGGTTCTGAACCCCACATACCCATCTTACCTCTGCTGTTGGCTTCGGAACCTAACTCATCCGTCTCACCTCTCCAGTTGGGTCTTGAACCCCACTGACCCGTCTCATTTCTCTAGTTGGGTCCTGAACCCAACTCAGCCGTCTCACCTCAATAAACCCTAAACCCTAAACCCTTAACCCAAATAGCCAGTCTCACCTCTGCAGTTGGGTTCTGAACCCCACTCAAACGTCTCACCTCTACAGTTGGGTTCTGAACCCCATTTTCCCGTCTCACCTCTACTGTTGGGATCTGAACCCCACTCATCCGTCTCAGCTCTAGAGTTGGGTTCTGAACCCCACTAACCCGTCTCACCTCTACCGTTGGGCTCTGAACCCCACTAACCTGCTCACCTCTACTGTTGGGTCCTGAACGCCACTCATTTGGCTCACCTCTACAGTTTGGTTCTGAACCCCACTAACCCATCTCAACTGTGCAATTTGGTTCTGAACCCTCCTCACCCGTCTCAACTATACTGTGTGGTTCTTACCCGCGCTCACCCATCTCACCTCAATAGTTGGGTGTTGAACCCCACTAACCCGACTCACCTCTGTAGTTGGCTTCTAAACCCCACTCACCTGTCTCACCCCTAAAGTGGGGTTCCAAACACCACCCACCCATCTCACCTCTACAGTTGCATTCCGAACCCCACTCATCCATCTCACCTCTCCAAGTGGGTCCTAAACCCCCTCAGTGGTTGGGTTCTGAACCCCTCTCACCCGTCTAACCGCTGTAGTTGGGTTCTGAACCCCACTCACCCGTCTCACTTTTGCCAGATGGCTTCTGAACCCCACTCACCTGTCTCACCTCTGCAGTTGGCTTCTGAACCCCACTCACCCGTCTCACCTCTACTGTTGGGTTATGAACCCCACTCACCCGTCTCACCTCTAAAGTGGGGTTCCAAACACCACCCACCCATCTCACCTCTACAGTTGCATTCCGAACCCCACTCACCAATCTCACCTCTCCATCTGGGTTCAAAACCCCCCTCACCGGTTTCACCTCAATGGTTGGGTACTGAAACCCTCTCACCCCTCTCACCTATGCAGTTGGGTTTGCACCCCACTCACCCGTCTCCTCTTATGAGTTTGGTTCTGAACCCCACTCACTCGTCTCACCTCTACAGTCGGGTTCTGAACCCCACTTTTGTGTTTCACCTCTACTGTTGCTTTGGGAACCCCACTCACCTGTCTCACCTCTGCAGTAGGGTTCCGAACCCCACACACACGTCTCACCTCTACAGCTGGGTTCTGAACCCCACTCACCCGTCTCACATCTGCTGTGGGGTTCTGAAGCCCACTCACTTGTCTCACCTCTGCAGTTGGCTATTGAACCCCACTCATCCATCTCACCTCTAGTTTTGGGTTCTGAACCCCACTCACCCGTCTCACCTCTACTGTTGGGTTCTAAACCCCACTCACTTGTCTCACCTCTACAGTTCGGATCTGGACCCCACTCACCCGTCTCACCTCTGCAGTTGGGTTCTGAACTCCACTCACCCGTATCACCTCTACTGTTGGGTTCTTAACCCCACTCACACGTCTCACCTCTCCAATTTGGTTTTGAGCCCCACTCTCTTCTCTCACCTCTACAGTTTTGTTCTGAATCCCACAAACTTGTCTCACCTCTACACTTGATCTGGGAACCGCACTCACCCGTCTCACCCCTACAGTTGGGTTTTGAACCCCACTCACCCATCTCATTACAGCACTTGGTATCTGAACCCCACTCACCCGTCTCACCTCTACTGTTGGGTTCTGAACCCCACTCACCCGTCTCACCTCTAAAGTGGGGTTCCAAACACCACCCAACCATCTCACCTCTACAGTTGCATTCCGAACCGCACTCACCCATCTCACCTCTCCAGCTGGGTCCTAAACCCTGCTCACCCGTCTCACCTCAATGGTTGGGTTTCAGTTGGGTCCTATACCCACTCACCAATCTCACCTCAATAGTTGGGTGCTTAAACCCAATAACCCTTCTCACCTCCGCAGTTGGGTTCAAAACCCCACTCACCCGTCTCACCCCTGCAGTTGGGTTTTGATCCCCACTCACCCGTCTCACCTCTCCAATTTGGGTTTGAACCCCACTCACCCGTCTCACCTCTGCAGTTGGATTCTGAACCCCAATCACCCATCTCACCTCTAGAGAGGGGTTCCAAACACAACCCACCCATCTCACTTCTCCAGTTGGGTCCTAAACCCCGCTCACCTCAATGGTTGGGTTATGAACCCCTCTAACCGGTCTCACCTCTGCACTTGGGTTCAGAACCCCACTCACCCGTCTCACCTCTGCAGTTGGGATCTGAACCCCACTCACCCGTCTCACCTCTACAGTTGGGTTCTGAACCCCACTCACTCGTCTCACATCTGCTGATGGGTTCATGAGCCCACTCCCCTGTCTCACATCTCCAGTTGGGTCTTCATCCCCACTCACTTGTCTCACCTTTATTGTTGGATTCTTAACCCCACTAACCCCTCTCACCTCTACCGTTGCGTTCTGAACACCACTCACCCATCTCACTTCTGCAGTTGGCTTTTGAACCCCACTCACCTGTCTCACCTCTGCTATTGGGTTCTGAACCCCACACACCCATCTCACCTCTACAGTGGGGATCCGAATCCTACCGACTCGTCTCGCCTCTACACTTGGGTTCTTAACCCCACTTACCCGTCTCAACTCTCCAGTGGGGTGCTCAACCTCGCTCACCCGTCTTATCTCAATGGTTGTGTTCTCAACCCCACTAACTCGTCTCAACTCTATAGCTGGGTTCTGAACCCCACTCACCCGTCTCACCTCTACAGTTGGGTTCTGAACCCCACTATCCCGTTTCACCTCTACTGTTGTTTTGGGAACCCCACTCACCCGTCTCACCTCTACAGTTGGGTTCTGAACCCCACTCATTTGTCTCACATCTCCATTTGGGTTCTGAAGCCCACTCACCTGTCTCACCTCTGCAGTTGGAATCTGAACCCCACTCACCCGTGTCACCTCTAGAGTGGGGTTCCAAACACCACCCACCCATCTCACTTCTTTAGTTGGGTCCTATTCGCTGCTCACCTGTCTCACCTCAATGGTTGCGTTCTGAACCCCACTCATCTGTCTCACATCTGCATTTGGGTTCTGAACCCCACTCACCCGTCTCACCTCTGCAGTTGGGTTCTGAACCACACTCACCCGTCTCACCTCTACAGTTGGGCTCTGAACCCCACTACCCCGTTCCACCTCTACAGTTGTATTGGGAACCACACTCACCCGTCTCACCTCTATAGTTGGGTTCCGAACCCCACACACATGTCTCACCTCTACAGTTGGAATCTGAAGCCCACTCACCCGTCTCACCTCTGCAGTTGGCTTCTGAACCCCACTCACCCATCTTACCTCTCCTGTTAGGTACTGAACCCCACTCACCCGTCTCACCTCTACTGTTGGGTTCTGAGTGTCACTCACCCATCTCACCTCTACAGTGGGGTTCCGAACCCCACAAAAGCGTATCACCTCTACACATGGGTTCTGAACCCCACTCACCTGTCTCACCTTTCCAGTTGGGTCCTGAACCCCACTCAGCCGTCTCACCTCAATAGTTGGGTTCTGAACCCCATTAACCAGTCTCACCTCTGTAGTTGTGTTCTGAACCCCACTCACCCATCTCACATCTCCAGTTGGGTCTTGAACCCCACTCACCAGTCTCACCGCTACTGTTGGGTTCAGAACCCCACTCACCCGTCTCACCTCAACCGTTGGGTTCTGAACCCCACTAACGCGCTCACCTCTACTGTTGGGTTCGAAACCCCACTCACCCGTCTCACCTCTACAGTTGGGTTCTTAACCCCACTCACCCGTCTCACCTCTGCAGTTGGGTTCTGAACTCCACTCACTTGTCTCACCTCTATAGTTGGGTTCCGAACCCCACCCACCTGTCTCACCACTACAGTTGGGTTCTGAAACCAACTCACTCGTCTCACTTCTGCAGTTGGGATCCGAACCACACACACCCGTCTCACTTCTACAGCTGGCTTCTAAACACCACTCACCCATCTAACCTCTGCAGTTGGCTTCTGAACCCCACTCACCCGTCTGACCTCTACTGTTACGTTCTGAACCCCACTCACCCATCTCACCTCTACAGTGGGTTTCCAAACCCCACTCACCCATGTCACCTCTCGGTTGGGTCCTAGACTCCGCTCACCCGTCTCACCTCAATTGTTGGGTTCTAAACCCCACTCACCCGTCAAACCTGTGCAGTTGGGTTCTGAACCCCACTCACCGGTCTCACCTCTCCACTTTGTTTATGAACCCCACTCACACGTCTCACCTCTACAGTTGGGTTCTGAACCCCACACACTCGTCTCACCTCTACAGTTTGCTTCAAAACCCCACTCACCCATCTCACCTCTGAAGTTGGCTTCTAAAACCCACTCACCCGTCTCACCTGTACTGTTGCACTCCAAACCCCACTCACCCATCTCACCTCTCCGGTTGGGTCCTACACCCTGCTCACTCGTCTACCTCAATGGTTGGGTTCTGATCCCCACTAACCCTTCTACCCTTTGCAGTTGGGTTCTGAACTCCACTCACCAGTCTCACCTCTCTAGTTTGGTTCTAAACCCCTCATGTCTCACCTACATAGTTGGAATCTGAACCCCACTATACCGTTTTACCTCTACAGTTATTTTGGGAACCCCACTCATCCGTCTCACCTCTACAGCAGGGTTCCGAACCCAACACACCCGTCTCAGCTCTACAACTGGGTTCTGAAGCCCCCTCACCAGTCTCACCTCTGTAGTTGGCTTCTGAACCCCACTCACCCATCTCACCTCTCCAGCTGGGTTCAGGGTGAGACGGGTGAATGGGGTTTTGAACCCAACAGTAGAGGTGAGCGCGTACATGGGGTTCATAACCCAACGTTAGAGGTGAGACCGGTGTGTTGGGTTCTGAACCCAACAGTAGAGGTGAGACTGGTGAGTGGGGTTCAAGACCCAACTGGAGATGTGAAACGGGTGAGTGGGGTTCAGAACACAACTACAGAGGTGAGACGGGTTAATGGGGTTCAGAACCCAACTATTGAGGTGAGACGGCTGAGTGGGGTTCAGGACCCAATTGGAAAGGTGAGACAGGTGAGTGGGGTTCAAAACCCATCTGTAGAGGTGATACGCTCTTGTGGGGTTTGGAACCCCACTGTAGAGGTGAGATGGGTGAGTGGGACTCAGAACGCAACAGTAGAGGTGAGACGGGTGAGTGGGGTTCAGGACCCAACACGAGAGGTGAGATGGGTGAGTGGGGTTTAGAAGCCAAATATAGAGGTGAGACTTGTGTGTGGGGTTCGGAACCCAACTATAGAGGTGAGACGGGTGAGTGGGGTTCCCAATACAACAGTAGAGGTGGAACGTGGTAGTGGGTTTCAGAACCCAATTGTAGAGGTGAGACGGGTGAGTGTGGTTCAGAACCCAACTGCAGAGGTGAGACGGGTGAG
Source organism: Closterium sp. NIES-67 (assembly GCA_027943415.1). Lineage (NCBI taxonomy): Eukaryota > Viridiplantae > Streptophyta > Zygnematophyceae > Desmidiales > Closteriaceae > Closterium > Closterium sp. NIES-67. Next base: position 39,232 of record BQMB01001916.1, read on the forward strand.
TGGGGTTCAGAACCCAAGTGGAGAGGTGAGACCAGTTAGAGGGGTTCAGAACTAAACCATTGAGGTGAGACAGGTTAGCGGCGAATAGGACCCAACTAAAGAAGTGAGATGGGTGGGTGGTGTTCGGAACCCCACTCTAGAGGTGACACGGGTGAGTGGGGTTCAGATTCCAAGTGCAGAGTTGAGACACGTGAGTGGGCTTCAGAACCCAAATGCAGATGTGAGACAGATGAGTGGGGTTCAAAACCCAACTGTAGAGGTGAGACAAGTGAGTGGGGTTCAGAACCCAGCTACAGAGGTGAGACAGGTGAGTGGGGATGAAGACCTCACTGCAGATGTGAGACGAGTGAGTGGGGTTCAGAACCGAACTGCAGAAGTGAGATGGGTGAGTGGGTCTCTGAACAGAATTGTAGAGGTGAGACGGGTGGGTGGTGTTCGGAACCTAATTGAAGAGGTGGGACGGGTGAGTGGGGCTCCCAAAACATTGGTAGAGGTGAGACGGGTTAGTGGGGTTGAGAACCCAACTGTAGAGATGAGTCGGTTGAGTGGGGTTCAAAACTGAACTAGAGAGGTGAGACAGGTGAGTCGGGATCAGAACCCAACTACAGAGCTGAGACGGGTGAGTGGGGTTTGAACCCAACTGCAAAGGTGAAACGGGTTAGTGGGGTTCAGAACCCAACTATTGAGGTGAGATGGGTGAGTGGGGTTTAGGACCCAACTGGAGAGGAGAGACAGGTGAGTGGGGTTCAGAACCCTATTGTAGAGGTGAGACGGGTGGGTGGGGTTTGCAATCCCACTGTAGAGGTGAGACGGGTGAGTGGGGTTCAGAACCCAACAGTTGAGGTGAGACGGGTGAGTGGGGTTCAGAAACCAAGTGCTGAAATGAGAGGGTGAGTGGGGTTCAGAAACCATCTGTAGGGGTGAGACGGGTGAGTGCGGTTCCCAGATCAACTGTAGAGGTAGGACAGGTTTGTGGGGTTCAGAACAAAACTGCAGAGGTGAGACGGGTGAGTGGGGTTAAGAACCGAACTACAGAGGTGAGACAGGGTGAGTGGGGTCCAGATCCCAACTGTAGAGGTGAGACAGGTGAGTGGGGTTCAGAACCCAACACTAGAGGTGAGATGGATGAGTGGGGTTCAGAAGCCAACTGCAGAGGTGAGACAAGTGAGTGGGCTTCAGAACCCCACAGCAGATGTGTGACGGGTGAGTGGGGTTCAGAACCCAGCTGTAGAGGTGAGACGTGTGTGTGGGGTTCGGAACCCTACTGTAAAGGTGAGACAGGTGAGTGGGGTTCCCAAAGCAACAGTAGAGGTGAAACACGAAAATGGGGTTCAGAACCCAACTGTAGAGGTGAGACGAGTAAGTGGGGTTCAGAACCAAACTCGAAAGAGGAGACGGGTGAGTTGGGTGCAAAACCCAACAGCAGAGGTGAGAGGGGTGAGTGGGGTTCAGAACCTATCCATTGAAGTGAGACGGGTGAGGGGGGTTTAGGACCGAGCTGCAGGGGTGAGATGGGTGAGTGGGGTTCGGAATGCAACTGTATAGGTGAGATGGGTGGGTGGTGTTTGGAACCCCACTTTCGAGGAGAGACGGGTGAGTGGGGTTCATAACCCAACAGTAGAGGTGAGACGGGTGAGTGGGGTTCAGAAGCCAACTGCAAAGGTGAGACAGGTGAGTGGGGTTCAGAAGCCAACTGCAAAAGTGAGACGAGTGAGTGGGGTTCGGAATGCAACTGTAGAGGTGAGATGGGTGGGTGGTGTTTGAACCCCACTTTAGAGGTGAGACGGGTGAGTGGGGTTCATAACCCAACAGTAGAGGTGAGACGAGTGAGTGGGGTTCAGAAGCCAACTGCAAAAGTGAGACGGGTGAGTGGGGTTCAGAACCCAACTACAGCGGTGAGACGGGTTAGAGGGGTTCAGAACCCAACCATTGAGGTGAGACGGGTGAGTGGGGTTCAGAAGCCAACTGCAGAGGTGAGTCGAGTTAGTGGGGTTCAAAACCCAACTATTGAGGTGAGATGGGTGAGCGCGGTTTGGAACCACACAGTATAGTTGAGACGGGTGAGGAGGGTTCAGAACCAAACTGCAGAGTTGAGATCCGTTAGTGGGGTTCAGAACCCAACTGTAGAGGTGAGCCAAGTGAGTGGGGTTCAGAACCCAAAAGTAGAGGTGAGCAGGTTAGTGGGGTTCAGAGCCCAATGGTTGAGGTGAGACGGGTGAGTGGGGTTAAGAGGCCAGCTGCAGAGGTGAGACGCGTGAGTGGGGTTTTGAGACTTGAGACGGGTGAGTGTGGTACCGAGCCCAACTGAAGAGGTGAGACGAGTGGTTGGGGTTCAGAAGCCAACTGTAGAGGTGCGACGGGTGGGCGGGGTTCGGAACCCATCTGTAGAGATGAGATGGGTGACTGGTGTTCCCAAAACAGCTGTAGAGGTGAGACGGGTTAGTAGGGTACAGAACCCAACTGTAGAGGTGAGACGGGTGAGTGGGGTTCAAAACCCAACTGCAGAGGTGAGATGGGTGAGTGGGGTTGAAAACCCAACTATTGAGGTGAGACGGCTGAGCGGGGTTCAGGACCCAAGTGGAGAGGTGAGATGGGTGAGTGGGTTTCAGAAGCCAACTGCAGAGGTGAGACGGGTGAGTTGGCGTTAGAACCCAACTGCAGAATTGAGATGGGTGAGTGGAGTTCAGAACCCAACTATGGAGGTGAGACGGGTGTGTGGGCTTCGGAACCCAACTGGAGAGGTGAGATTGGTGATTGGGGTTACCAAAACAACATTAGAGGTGAGACGGGTTAGTGGGGTTCAGAACCCAACTGTAGAGTTGCGACTGGTTAGTGGGGTTTAGGACCCAACTGGAGAGGTGAGATGGGTGAGTGGGGTTGGGAAAGAAACTATAGAGGTGAGATGGGTGGGTGGTGTTCGGAACCCAACTATAGACGTGAAACGGGTGAGTGGGGTTCAGAACCCAGCAGTTGAGGCGAAATGGTTGAGTTGGGTTCAGAACTCAACAGTGAAGGTGAAACGGGTTAGTGGGGTTCAGAACCCAACTAGAGAGGTTTTACGGGTGGGTGAGGTTTAGAACCCAACAGTAGAGGTGAGACGTTTTAGTGAGAATCAGGACCCAACTGCAGAGGTGAGACGAGTGAGTGGAGTTAACAACCCAAGTGCAGAAGTGAGACGAGTGAGTGGGGTCCAAAACCCAATTGCAAAGGTGAGTCGAGTGAATGGGGTTCAAAATCCAACAGCGGAGGTGAGACAGGAGAGTGGGGTTTAGGACCCAACTGTAGCAGTGAGACGAGTGGGTGGGGTTTGGAACCCCACTGGAGAGGTGAAACGGGTGAGTGGGGTTCAGAATCCAAGAGCAGGGGTCTCCGGGTGAGTGAGATTCAGAACCCAACTGTAGAGGTGAGACGGATGGGTGGGGTTCGTAACCCAATTCTAGAGGTGAGACGGGTGAGTGGGGTTCCCAAAACAACAGTAGAGGTGAGACGGGTTAGTGGGATTAAGAACCCAACTATAGAGATGAGACGGTTGAGTGGGGTTCAACCTGAACTGGAGAGGTGAGACGGGTGAGTGGGGATCAGAACCCAACTGCAGAGGTGAGATGGGTGAGTGGGGTTTTGAACCCAAGGTGAGACGGGTGGGTGGGGTTAAGAACCCAACAGTAGAGGTGATACGGGTGAGTGGAGTTTAGAACCCAACTGCAGAGTTGACACGAAAGAGTGGGGTTCAGAACCCAACTGTAGAGGTGAGACGGATGAGTGGGGTTCAGAACTCAACTGTATAGGTGAGACGAGAGGGTGGGGTTTGGAACACCAGTGTAGAGGTGAAACGGGTAAATGGGGTTCATAACCCAATGGTAGAGGTGAGACGGGTGAGTGGGGTTAAGAACCCCACAGTAGAGGTGATACGGGTGAGTGGGATTTAGAACCCAACTGTAGAGGTGAGACGGGTGAGTGGGGTTCAGAACCCAACAGTAGGGGTGAGTGGGTTAGTGGGGTTCAGAACCCAACGGTAGAGGTGAGTCGGTTGAGTGGGGTAAAGAACCCAACAGTAGACGTGAGACTGGTGAGTCGGGTTGAAGACCCAACTGGAGATGTGAGACGGGTGATTGGTGTTCAGAACCCAACTGCGAAAGTGAGACGGGTGAGTGGGTTTCGGAACCCAACTGTAGAGGTGAGACGGGTGGGTGGGGTTCGGAACCCAACTGTAGAGGTGAGACGGGTGAGTGGGGTTCCCTAAGCAACATTAGAGGTGAGACGGGTTAGTGGGGTTCAGAACCCAACTGTAGAGGTGAGACGAGTGGGTGGGGTTTGGAACCCCAGTGGAGAGGTGAAACGGGTGAGTGGGGTTCAAAACCCAACTGTAGATGTGAGACGGGTTAGTGGGGTTCAAAACCCAACAGTAGAGGTGAGATGGGTGAGAGGGTTAAGAACCCAAGAGTAGAGGTGATACGGGTGAGTGGAGTTCAGAACCCAACTGCAGAGGTGAGTCGGGTGAGTTGGGTTCAAAACCTTACTGTAGAGGTTAGACGGTTGAGTGGGGTTCAGAACCGAACAGAAGTGGTGAGGCGGGTGAGTGGGGTTCAGAAGCCAACTGCAGAGGCGAAATGTGTGCGTGGGGCTGAGAAGCCAACTGCAGACGTGAGACGGGTGAGTGGGGTTCAGATCCCAACAGTAAAGGTGAGACGGGTGGGTGGGGTTCGGAATCGAACTGTAGGGGTGAGACGGGTGGGTGGGGTTCCCAAAACAACAGTAGAGGTGAGACGGGTGAGTGGGTTTCAAAACTGAACAGGAGAGGTGAGATGGGTGAGTGAGGATCAGAACACAACTGCAGAGGTTAGACGGGTGAGTGGGGTTATGAACCCAACAGCAAAGGTAAGACGGGTAAGTGGGGTTCAGAACCCAACTATTGAGGTGAGACGAGTGAGTGGGGTATAGGACCCAATTGGAAAGGTGAATGGGGTGAGTGGGGTTCAGAACCCAACTGTAGAGGTGAGACGGGTGGGTGGGGTTCGGAACACCACTGTAGAGGTGAGACGGGTGAGTGGGGTTCAGAACCCAACAGTAGAGGTGAGACGGGTGAGTGGGGTTAAGAACCCAACAGTCGAGGTGATACAGGTGAGTGGAGTTCAGAACCCAACAGCAGAGGTGAGTTGGGTGAGTGGGGTTTAGAACCCAACTGTAGAGGTGAGACGGGTGAGTGGGGTTTAGAACCAAATAGTAGAGGTGAGCGGGTAAGTGGGGTTTAGAACCCAACGGTAGAGGTGAGACGGGTGAGTGGGGTTAAGAGCCCAACAGTAGATGTGAGACGAGTGAGTGGGGGTCAAGACCCAACTGGAGATGTGAGAGGGTGAGTGGAGTTCCGAACCCAACTGCAGAGGTGAGACTTGTTAATGGGGTTCACAACCCAACTGTTGAGGTGTGACGGCTGAGTGGGGTTCAAGGCCCAACCGGAGAGGTGAGACAGGTGAGTGGGGTTCAAGACCCCATAGTATAGGGTTAGACGGGTGAGTGAGGTTCACAACCAAACTGGAGAGGTGAAATGGATGAGTGGGGTTCAGAAACCAACTGCAGAGATGAGACGGGTGTGTGGGGTTCGGAACCCAATTGTAGAGGTGAGATGGGTGAGTGGGTTTCCCAAAGCAACACTAGAGGTGAAACTGGAAATTGGGTTTAGGGTTGAGACGGATGAGTGGGGTTCATAACCCAACAGTAGAGGTGAGACGGGTTAGTGGGGTTCAGGACCCAACGGTAGAGGTGAGAGAGGTGAGTGGGGTTAAGAACCCAACAGTAGAGGTGAGACAGTTGAGTGGGGTTGAAGACCCAACAGGAGATGTGAGATGGGTGAGTGGGGTTCAGAAGCCAACAGCAGAGGTGAGACTGATGGGTGGGGTTCGGAACCCAATTGTAGAATTGCTAAATAACCCCTACCTTCCTGAATCACTCCTACCTTGCCAAATCACGCCCTTGCAGAATTCCCTCTTCCTTGCATAATCACCCCTACCTTGATTAATCATCCCTACCTTGCTGAGTCACCTCTACATTGCTGAATCTCATCTATCTTGTTGGACCCCCCCATGCTTGATTAATCACCCCTACCTTGCTAAATCAGCCCTACCTTACTTAATCACGCCTACCTTGCTTAATCACCCCTACCTTGCTTAATTACCCCTACCTTGCTGAAATCCCACTACCTTGCTTAATCACTCATACCTTGCTGAATCCCCACTTGGTTGCTTAATCACCCCTTCCTTCTCGCTACCTTGCTGAATTCCCACCCTCTTTCTCAGTCACCCCTACCTTTCTGAATTGTCCCTATCTTGCTGAATCATCCCTCCCTTTCTTAATCACCCCTACCTTGCAAAATCACCCCTACCTTGATTAATCGCCCCTACATCGCTTTATCACCCCTACCTTGATTAATCACCCCTTCATTGCTTTATCACCTGAAATTTGCAGAATTCCCCATATCTTGCAAAATAATCCCTACCTTGCTGAATTCCCCCTTCCTTGATTAATCACCCCTACCTTGCACAATCACCCCTTCCCTTATTTATCACCGCTACCTTGCGTAATCAAACCTACCTTGATGAATCCCCCCTTCCTTGTTAAATCAACCGTACCTTGCTGAAGTCTCCATATCTTGCTGAATCATCCCTACCTTGCTTAATCACCCCTACCTAGCTCAACTCTCCCTATTTGCGGAATCATCCCCACCTTTCTTAATCACCCTTACCTTGTTGAATCACCCATATCTTGCATAATCACGCATACCTTGCTGAATCACCCCTACCTTGCTAAATCACCACTACCTTGCTTAATCACCCCTATATTGCTTTATCACCCCAACCTAGCTTGATCACCCCTATCTTGATTTATCACCCCTACCTTGCGTTATCACCTCTACCTTGTTGAATTCCCCCTACCTTGCTGAATTCTCCCTATCTTGTAGAATCCCCCCTTCATTGCATAATCACTGGTACTTTGATCAATTTCCACTCCCTTGCATAATCACCCCTACCTTGCTGAATTACCCCTACCTTGCTTAATCACACCTACTTTGCTGAATTCCCAACCTTTTGTTGAATTCCCTCCACCTTTCTTAATCACCCCTACCTTGATAAATCATCCGTACGATGCTGAATCATCCCTCCCTTGCTGAATCCCCACCACCTTGCTGGATCATCCCTACCTTGCTTGATGACGCCTACCTTGCTGAATCTCCACTACCTTGTTGAATTCCCCCTCTCTTTTTTAAGCAATCCTACCTTGCTTAGTCTCCCATACCTTGATTAATAACCCCTAAATTGCATTTATCACTCCTATCTTGCTTAATCCCCCCTACCTTGCTGAATCCCACCTCCCTTACTGAATTTTTCCTATCTTGCTGAATCCCCCCAACCAAGCTGAATTTCCACTACCTTGCTCAATCACCCCTACCTTGATTAATCACCCCTCCTTTGCTTTCTAACCTCTTTCTTGCTGAATACCCCTCACCTTTCTGCACCCCCCCTTCCTTGCTGAATCATCCCTACCTTGCATAATCGCCCCTAAATTGCTCCATTCCCCCTATCTTGCTGAGTCTCCCCTACCTTGCTGAGTTCTCTTTATCTTGCTGAATCCCCCTTCCCTTTCTTAATCACCCCTACCTTGCTAAATCACTCCTACCTTGCTTAATCACCCCTACCTTTGTTTATCATCCCTATCTTTCTGAATTCCCACCTCCTTGCTGAATTCCCTCTTCCTTGCTTAATCACCCCTATCATTCCTACCTTGTTGAGTCACTGCTAAATTGCTGAATCCCTCCAAACTTGCTAAATCCTACCTACCTTGTTGAACCCCCTCTTCCTTGCTGAATCATCCCTACCTTGCTTAATCACCCCTAAATTGCTCCATTCCCCCTATCTTGCTGAATCTCCCCTACCTTGCTGAGTTCTCTTTATCTTGCTGAATCCCCCCTCCCTTTCTGAATCACCCCTACCTTTAACAATCATCCCTACCTTACTGAATTCCCACTACGATGCTTTATCAACCCTACCTTTGCTTAATCACCCCTACCTTGCTTAATCACCCCTACTTTGCTGAATTCTTCCTAACTTGCTGAATCCCCCCTACCTTGCTCAATTCTCCCTATCTTGCTGAATCGTCTCTGCCTTTCTTAATCACCCCTACCTTGTTGATTCTCCCTATCTTGCTGAATCTCCCCTCCCATTCTGAATAACCCCTACCTTGAAAATCAACCCTAGCTTGCTGAACCTTCTTCCTTGTTGAATCTCGCTGAGTCCCACCTCCCTTTCTGAATCACCCCTACCTCTATTTATCATCCATACCTTGCTGAATTTCCACTACAATGGTTAGTCAACCCTACCTTGCTGAAACCCTCCGACCTTGCTGAATCCCTCCTACCTTGCTGAATCCCCCCTACTTCGCTTAAGCACCCCTACTTTGCTCTATACTTCCTATCTTGCTGAATCATCCCTACCTTTCTAAATCACCCCTTCCTTGCTTCATCTCCCCTACCTTGCTTAATCACCTTTATCTTGCTGAATTCCCACCCTCTTGCTGAATTCCCTTTACCTTGCTTAATCACCCCTTCCTTTCTTAATCACTCATATCTTGCTGAATTCCTAATACCTTGCTTAATCATCCCTGCTTTGCTGAAGTACCACCTTTTTTCTGAATTTCCTCTACCTTGCTTTATAATTCCTACATTGATTTATCAACCCTATGAAGCTTAATCATCCCTTCCTTGCTGAATCCCCCCCACCTTTCTGAATCATCCCTACCTTGCATAATTACGCCTACCTTGCTGAGTTCCCCCTTACCTTTTTAAAGCACTCCTACGTTGCTTAGTCTCGCATACTATGATGAAGAACCCCTACCTAGCATTAATCACCCCTACCTGTCTGAATTCCCCCTCTCTTGCTGAATCCTCCCTACCTTGCTGAATTTTCCCTATCTTACTGAATCTCCCCTACCTTGCTGAATTTCCAGTACCTTGCTTAATCACCCCTACCTTGCTCAATCACCCCTACCTTGCTGAATCCCCCCTACCTTGCTGAATTCTCCCTATCTTGCTGAATTCCCTCTTCCTTGCATAATCACCCCTACCTTGATTAATCATCCCTACCTTGCTGAGTCACCTCTACATTGCTGAATCTCGTCTATCTTGTTGGACACCCCCATACTTGATTAATCACCCCTATCTGGCTGAAATCCCCCCTACCTTGTTGAATCCCCCCCACCTTTCTGAATCATCCCTACCTTGCATAATTATGCCTACCTTGCTGAGTTCCCCCTTACCTTTTTAAAGCACTCCTACCTTGCTTAGTCTCGCATAGTATGATGAAGAACCCCCACCTAGCATTAATCACCCCTACCTGTCTGAATTCCCCCTCTCTTGCTGAATCCTCCCTACCTTGCTGAATTTTCCCTATCTTACTGAAACTCTCCTACCTTGCTGAATTTTCAGTATCTTGCTTAATCACCCCTACCTTGCTCAATCACCCCTACCTTGCTGAATCCCCCCTACCTTGCTGAATTCTCCCTATCTTGCTGAATCCCCCTACCTTGCTTAATCACCCCTACCTTGCTAAATTATCACTATCTTGCTGAATCATCCCTACCTTTCTCAATCACACCTACCTTGATTAATCACCCCTACCTTGCTTAATCACCCTTATCTTGCTGAATCCCCCCTGCATTGCTGAATCCTCCCATCCGTATTGAATCAACCCTACCTTGCTGAATTCCCCCTACCTTGCTGAATTCCCACCTCCTTGCTGAATTCCCTGTTCCTTGCTTAATCACCCCTATCATTCCTACCTTGTTGAGTCAATGCTACATTGCTGAATCCCTCCTAACTTGCTGAATCATTCCTACCTTGCTTAATCACCCCAAAATTGCTCCATCCCCCCTATCTCGCCGAATCTACCCTACCTTGCTGAGTTCTCTTCCTCTTGCTGAATCCCCCCTCCCTTTCTGAATCACCCCTACCTTTAACAATCATCCCTACCTTACTGAATTTCCACTACGATGCTTTATCAACCCTACCTTTGCTTAATCACCCCTACCTTGCTTAACCACCCCTACTTTGCTGAATTCTCCCTAACTTGCTGAATACCCCCTACCTTGCTCAATTCTCCCTATCTTGCTGAATCATCTCTGCCCTTCTTGATCACCCCTACCTTGTTGAGTTCTCCCTATCTTGCTGAATCCCCCCTCCCTTTCTGAATCACCCGTACCTTGAAAATCAACCCTATCTTGCTGAACCTTCTTCCTTGTTGAATCTCGCTGAGTCCCACCTCCCTTTCTGAATCACCCCTACCTTTATTTATCATCCCTACCTTGCTGAATTTCCACTACAATGGTTAGTCAACCCTACCTTGCTGAATCCCTCCTACCTTGCTGAATCCCCCCTACCTTGCTTAAGCACCCCTACTTTGCTCTATTCTCCCTATCTTGCTGAATCATCCCTACCTTTCTAAATCACCCCTTCCTTGCTTCATGTCCCCAACCTTGCTTAATCACCTTTATCTTGCTGAATTCCCACCCTCTTGCTGAATTCCCTTGACCTTGCTTAATCACCCCTTCCTTGCTTAATCACTCATATCTTGCTGAATTCCTAATACCTTGCTTAATCACCCCTGCTTTACTGAAGTACCAACCTTTTTGCTGAATTTCCTCGACCTTGCTCTATAATTCCTAGATTGATTTATCAACCCTATGAAGCTTAATCATCCCTTCCTTGCTGAATCCCCCCCACCTTTCTGAATCATCCCTACCTTGCATAATTACGCCTACCTTGCTGAGTTCCCCCTTACCTTTTTAAAGCACTCCTACGTTGCCTAGTCTCGCATACTATGATGAAGAACCCCTACCTAGCATTAATCACCCCTACCTGTCTGAATTCCCCCTCTCTTGCTGAATCCTCCCTACCTTGCTGAATTTTCCCTATCTTACTGAATCTCCCCTACCTTGCTGAATTTCCAGTACCTTGCTTAATCACCCTTATCTTGCTGAATTCCCCCTGCCTTGCTGAATCTCCCCTGCCTTGCTGAATCCCCCCATTCGTATCGAATCAACCCTACCTTGCTGAATTCCCCCTACCTTGCTGGATTCTCGCTACCATGACGAATCCCCGCTACCTCCTGAATCACCCCTACCTTGCTGGATTTCTCCCTATATTTTTTAGTCGTCCCTTTCTTTCTGAATCTCCCCTCCCTTTCTGAATCACCCCTACCTTTATTAATCATCCCTACCTTGCTGAATTCCCACTACGTTGCTTAGTCAACCCTAACTTGCTGAATCACCCCTACCTTGCTTAATCACCCCTACCTTGCTGCATTCTCACTACCTTGCTAAATTTCCCCTTCCTTTTCTAATCACTCCTACCTTGCATCATGACCCCTACCTTGAGTAATCAGCCCTACATTAATCACACGAAATTTGCAGAATTCCCCTTATATTGCTGAATCTACCATACCCTGCTAAGTTCTCTCTATCTTGCTGAATCTCTTCTTCCTTGCTGAATCAACCCTACCTTGCTTCATCGACCCTACCTTGCTCAATCGGCCATACCTTGCTCAATCAAACCTACCTTGCAGAATCCCCACCCTCTAGCTGAATTCCATCTACCTTCCTTGCTTAATCACCCCTTTCTTGCTGAATCCCCCTCCCTTGCTGAATATCCCCTTCCTTGCTTAATCACCCCTACCTACTCCCTATCTTGCTGACTTCCCACCCTCTTGCTTAGTCACCCTCACATTGATTGATCATCCCGATGATGCTTAATCATCCCTACCTTGCTGAATTGTCCCTTGCTTGATGAATCATCCCTCCCTTTCTTAATCACCCCACCTTGCTTAATCACCCCTACCTTGCTAAATCACTCCTACCTTGCTTATTCACCCCCACCTTACTTAATCACCCCTACCTTTCTGAATTCCCACCCTCTTGCTGAATTCCCTCTTCCTTGCTTAAACACCCCTACCTGGATTAATCATCCCTAACTTACAGAGTAACCGCTACATTGCTGAATCCCCCCTCTCTTGCTGAATCTCACCTACCCTTCTGAACCCCCCCTTCCTTGCTGAATCATCCTACCTTGCTTAATCACGCCAAAATTGGTCCATTCCCCCTATCTCGTTGAATTTTCCCTTCCTTGCTGAGTTCGCTTTCTCTTGCTGAATCTCCCTCCCTTCCTAAATCATCCCTACCTTGCTGTATTCCCACTACGTTGCTTGATCAAGCCTACCTCGCTGAATCACCCCTACTTTGCTTTGTCACCCATACCTTGCTGAATTCCCACTACCTTGTTTACTCACTCCTACCTTGATTAATGATCCCTACTCTGATTAATCACCCCTACCTTGCTTAATCACCCCTACCTTGCTGAATCACCCCTAAACCCTTTATTAATCACCCCTACCTTGGATTATCCACCCTACCTTGCTGAATGCTCCCTATATTGCAGAATCCCCCATACCTTGCTTAGTTACCCTTACATTACTCAATTCTCACTATCTTGCTGAATCATATCTAACTTAGTCACCACTACTTTCTTAATCACCCCTACCTTGTTTAATCACCCCTACCTTGCTTAATCACCCCTGCCATGCTTAATCACCCATACCTTGCAGAATTCCCACCCCCTTGCTGAATTCCCTCTACCTTGCTAAATAACCCCTTCCTTCTTGATTACCCCTGTCTTGCTGAATTCCCACTACCTTGCTTAATCACCCCTACTTTGCTGAAGTTTTGTCCCATTGTTGTATTCCCTATAGCTTGCCTGATCACCCCTACCTTATTCATTATCCCTATGATGCTAAATCATCCGTACCTTGCTGAATCCCCTCCACCTTGCTGAATCATCCCTATCTTGCTGAATTACCACTATCTTGCTGAATACCCAATACCTTGTTTAAGCACTCCTAAATTGCTAAGTCTCCCATACTTTGATTAATAACCCCTACTTAGCATAAATCACCCCTACCTTGCTGAATTCCCACCACCTTGCTGAATGCCCCCTGTTAGGATTAAGGACGGAGTCTAGGTGAACTTAGGAGCTAGAATTACTCAAAATATAAATCCGAAATTCTGGACAGAAAAGTCGTCTTCACAAGAAACGACGTCGACAAACAACTAGCCGTTGGAATGTCGCGAAACTTGGATATGTTGTAGCTCTTAATCTCAGCTACCGTTCCCAATTTGAATCATGTTGATTGATAAAGTATTCGCGACGCTATGGCTTTCGACGCACTAGGGGGTAAGCTGTAGGAGGAGAACTTAACTCAATCTCAAAGGTTCAATCAAAGTTCAAGAATCTCACAAGGAATTAGAAGGAGCAAGAGAAAGGTTGGGATAGGAAGAGAGGGATGAGAGGGAAGGTCCCAAGAGAGTCCCCAACCAAGGAAACCCCATAAGCACAAAGATTCCCTCCCTATAGGAACCCCAACTTTGACATTTGTCCCTTCCCAACCAATCCATCCAAGTTGGCCACCCTTGCCAACCTAGCTTGGTTGTTCCCAACCAATTTGCAGCTGTTACAGTGAGTGACAAATTTCCCAAACCCCCAAAGGTCCCAACTCCATATAGAGTCACCCCACAACTTCACTTTGTAACCGCCGCAATTGTAACGCAAGCTCATGAACTTTGAATCTTCATAGCTTTCGCGTTCTTGCTCCGATTGAAGGGATTCTCGTTGCGTCGGAAAGATCTTCTCAAGATCTATCATCACAAAAAACCTGCTCAAACAAAATAACACAAAACACATTCCCAAACTCCAGAACACATCACACACAAATTCTTGCACACGTTCAAACCACACATGCAAGTTGAAAAAATATGGGATGGGAGGCAGACAGAATGTGATAGCATATGATGACATCACACAACAATCTCCCCCTCTGGCTGCCAACCATCATCCACCATACCAACATCTCAAGCATGCATACTCAATGCACACTCATCCCAGCAAGCTTCATGCCCTTCCAATGATCCGCCTCCGCCAGACGCTTGGTGAAAATATCTGCTGCCTGCTGATGGGTCTTCACTATCTCCAGCCGCACCTCCTTATCAAGGAGTCTCCTCACCCAATGCCACTTAGGCCTTATGTGTTTTGTCAGCCCATGCAGACAAGCATTCTTGGCGAGCTTCACAGCGGACTCATTGTCACAAAACACAACTGTCGGCTTCTCCTGACCAACTCCCAACTCCTCCAACAAACGCCTTAGCCACACTACTTCCTTGGCCCCATGGTGTAAGGCCATGTACTCAGTCTCACATGAGGACAATCCCACCTCATTCTGCTTCTTGCTGCGCCAGCTCACAGCACCACCTCCTAGCAAGCACACATAACCCCCAATGCTGGTGCCATCCGCTTTCACTGAGTTGAAGCTAGCGTCAGTATAGCAACTCAAGAGCATCTCTCCACTCTTCACATCTGCAGCACCTCTCTGCAACCGCTGCCTCACTCCACTGTACTCCAATCCCACTGATGCCGTAGCGCTCACATAGCGGACCAACCTCTTGGCCGCTTCCAGCTGCTCATGACTAGGGCGTGAGACCACACTAGCCAATCGTGATGTAGCAAATGCAATGTCAGGCCGTGTATGATTTGCAGCATAATTCAGCGACCCAACCATCGAATGAAACAGCTTCCTGTCACTATCACCCACTACCTCCTCATCAGCACATGGCTCCACAGTAAACCCTGAAGGTAGTGGTGTTGCTGGCTTTCCCCCATCTTGCAGCCCATACTTCTCAGCCAGCCCCTCACAGTACTTCCTCTGGTGCAACCTCAGCACACCCTTTTCCACATCTCTCTCCACGTGCATCCCCAAGTAGTACTTCACCTCACCCATCTTGGAGCACTTGAACTGCATCTCCAGCATCTGCTCTGCGCTGTCCAGCAAAGCAGTTGATGCAGAAAAGAGAAGGATATCATCCACATACACCAAGAGCATGAGGATTTCATCCTTCTCCTGCAGCAGGAACAGGCTGGGGTCACACTCACTCTTCTTGAAACCCCCAGCCAACAGCGCCTCCTCCAACTTGTGATACCATGCACGAGGCGCCTGCTTAAGGCCATAGATGGCCTTCTTCAGCCTGCAGACCCTGCCGCTCCCGTCATCCAGCCCCTCTGGCTGCTTCATGTACACCTCCTCCATAATGATCCCATTCAGAAAAGCAGTCACAATGTCCATCTGCCGTATCTTCCATCCCAGGAGTGCAGCTATCGCTAACAGCACCCTCAGTGTTGTTCCTTTCCCCACAGGAGCAAACACCTCATCATAGTCCTTCCCTTTTGTCTGCTGAAACCCCCTTGCCACAAGCCTGGACTTGTAGCGGGTCAGCTCCCCTTCAGGTCCATACTTGTGCCTGTAGATCATCTTGGAAGTGATTGCCTTCTTTCCAGGAGGCAAGTCACACAGGTCCCATGTCTCGTTCTCAATTAGGGACCCGAACTCCTCATCCTCACTCGCCTTCCACTTCTCCCCATTTGGTCCATTCAAGGCCTCCTCTCGAGTCTTGGGCTCAGGGATTGGTGCCCAGTAGCAGTGAGCGATCTCATCTTCCTCAATCTGCTCAACCACACTCCCAGCCTGCACCACATTTGGCTTGCCTCTTCCCCCATAGGTCAGCCTCACAGGAGGGCGCACATCCCTCCTAGGTCGCTCAGGCGGGTGTGGAACTCGAGGTGGAGACTCATGTTGCTGTTGCTGCTCCACTTCAGCTGCTCCCCTTCTTCAGTCACCCCAGATATCTCCTCCTCAGACACTGCAACCTCCACCTGCCTTGAAGGCTGCTGCAACTCATCTGCCTCCACAATGAGTGGTGTAGATGGAAGCTTCTGTTGCTGCTGCTTCCATTCCTTATAGTACAGGGACTCAAGAAACTTCACATCCCTTGACACTGTCAGCTTCTGGATGGTCAAGTCCCATAGAAGCCATCCCTTGTGATCCTTTGCAATCCCCAAGTGCACACCCCATCTTCCAGAAGCCTCCAACTTCCCTCTTTTCTCCTTAGGCACATGAAACACTACCATGCACCCAAATGCCCTCAGCATATTCACAGCTGGAGCACTCCCATACCACTTGGTATATGGGATCCACTCCTTATCCCCAACTGTAGCCAGCACTCTATTCTTCACAAGGGCGACCTGCCTCAGTGCAGACACCCAAAACGGATCAGGTAGCCCTGCACGCCCAAGGAGAGTGCGTGCCCCCTCCTGCAGGGTCCTGTTGAACCTCTCAGCCACGCCATTCTGCTGCGGGTTGTAGGGCACTGTCAGTTGATGCTGGATCCCCTTCCTCTTCAACTCCCCCTCAAAATCAGCTCCAATGAACTCCCCACCATTGTCACTGCGGATCACCTTCACCTTGTGTCCACATTCCCTCTGAGCTCTCGGCATCCACTCCTTAAGGACAGCCGCTGCCACCTCCCCCTTGCTCTTCAAAGGGTAAACCCACACTGCCCGAGTGTGGTCATCCACAATTGTCAAGAAATAGCGGCTGCCTGAGAGGGAAGGGGCTCTTGTGGGCCCCACCACATCCATGTGCACAAGTGCAAGTGGGGTCTTGGCTGGTCCTGTAGTGCTGTTGAAGGGGAACTTGGAGAACTTGGTCTCCAAGCATGTAGGGCAGCTCCCAATCTCCTTCAATCCCCCCTTTACCTCCAATCCTTTCAGGCTCCCATCCTTCACCAACTTCTGCAGCATAGGGAAGTTCACATGACGCAGCCTCTCATGCCATGTCTCCCAATCGGCCTCTCCACTCCTTGATGAAGCCTTAGCCCATGCCGCACTCGCATCCACACCAGCAAGCACCTCACCATGTGTCTGCTGCTGCTGCACTTTCTTGACTGCTTCCAGGACCCCATCAGTTGGTGCAGTTGCATCTCCTCCTGCTGTTGCCTTTGCCGCTGCTGTCGTTGCTGCTGTTGGAGTCTTCCCATTCCATGGGATGATGGGCAGCTGCCACAGGTCCTTGATGCAGCTGGTCTCCTCTTCCAGACTCCACAGCACCTTCTTCCCAAGCTTTGCACGGCAGCTGGTTGGTCCAAAGGTCACTTCGGCCTTACTCTTCTGCAGTCGCCGCACAGAGAGAAGGTTAGCAGACAAGCCTTTAACCAGCAGAACATTCCCAAGCCCCACAAGCTCCCCATTAGCTCCCTTAACCTTGGCATTCCCAACACCAATGACAGGGAGCAAAGCACCTGATGCTGCTGCCACATACTTGATCTTCCCAGGGGGTTTTACCTCATCAAGCAAATCTGCCCGTGGAGTCATGTGACTGGTGCAACCCGAATCAATCACCCAGTGCGTGAGAGGGTGCATCACAACCTTTCCCACAGATCCCACATCACCCTCATGCCCATGCACATCCTCAACCATGAGATACATCCCAGGATAGGCGTTACCTTGTGCACCTTCACCTTGTGCACCTGAGCCTTGCACAGCGCCACCTTGTGCGCGTTCACCACTTGGCGGCTTCATGCCTGGAGGTGACCATCCCTCCGGCCTGCTGAAGCACTTGAACCAAGGATGCCCGACCTTCTTGCAGTACCAGCAGGTGCCCTCCATTCTGGTACTCCCCCTGCCACTGGAGCTCCCATGCCCCTCATTATAGTCACCTCGGCCTCTACCTCTGCCAAAGCTTCTCCCACGGCCTCGGCCTCTCCAACCCCCTCTTCCTCTGCTGCGCCCTGCAGCTCCATACCCCTCAGCAGTCTTAGTGGCAGCACCGCCTCCCACATGGCGTCTGCGGAAGTCCTCCTGCAGAATCTGCTGCCTTAGCCACTCAGGTGTCCATTGATCTTGCTGAGAGTTGAGGGTGGGGATGAGGTTGTCCCAAGAGTTGTCCAACACCGAGATGATCTTGGTGCACTGCTGCAGCTGAGATACACTGCTGCCCGCTGCTGCCATCCTTGCATAGGTGTCCTTGATCTTGTCAAGGACCGGCTTCACATCGTCCCCTGGTCGCATGGAGATGGCAGCAAGTTCCTTCTCGAGCACGATCACCATCAGGAGAGTGTTGGGCTGAATCACATCGCGTAGTAGTTTCCACGCCCTTGGACCCGAATCATCCGCTTCCACAAGATCCTTGATGTGCTCGAACATCTCCTTGTTGACCGATTGAAGGATGAGGTCGAAAAGCACCGTGCTTTTCTCAATCCACCGTTCACGTGCTTCGCCTTCTTCCGGCATCTTCTCTTCCCCAACAGCAATCTTCAGTAGCTTGTAGCGTTTGAAGGCACTCCTCATCCGTCCGCTCCATTCCTCATAGTTGGAGCCATCCAAAGCTTCAACTTTTGATGGCGGCGGCTCACTTGTCTTCTCAGCTACAGCTCCTCTTCCATTAGCATCTCCTCCTCTCTCATTCATCTTCTCCTTGAGAAATGACGAATTTCAGCCCCCCTTTGCTGTCCACACTCAGCTCCCTCGATATTTTCACAAGTGTCGGCGTCCACGAAATTTCGGCAGAGTTTCCCTTAGCGGAAGACACATCCAACCTTTAGAACACCACTTAGGCACACCCACAGGCCATGGTGGGTCTAGAAGGGTCTTCACACTTCTGTAGACTCCTCTCAACGTCCTTAATACAGCTCTGATACCACTTGTTAGGATTAAGGACGGAGTCTAGGTGAACTTAGGAGCTAGAATTACTCAAAATATAAATCCGAAATTCTGGACAGAAAAGTCGTCTTCACAAGAAACGACGTCGACAAACAACTAGCCGTTGGAATGTCGCGAAACTTGGATATGTTGTAGCTCTTAATCTCAGCTACCGTTCCCAATTTGAATCATGTTGATTGATAAAGTATTCGCGACGCTATGGCTTTCGACGCACTAGGGGGTAAGCTGTAGGAGGAGAACTTAACTCAATCTCAAAGGTTCAATCAAAGTTCAAGAATCTCACAAGGAATTAGAAGGAGCAAGAGAAAGGTTGGGATAGGAAGAGAGGGATGAGAGGGAAGGTCCCAAGAGAGTCCCCAACCAAGGAAACCCCATAAGCACAAAGATTCCCTCCCTATAGGAACCCCAACTTTGACATTTGTCCCTTCCCAACCAATCCATCCAAGTTGGCCACCCTTGCCAACCTAGCTTGGTTGTTCCCAACCAATTTGCAGCTGTTACAGTGAGTGACAAATTTCCCAAACCCCCAAAGGTCCCAACTCCATATAGAGTCACCCCACAACTTCACTTTGTAACCGCCGCAATTGTAACGCAAGCTCATGAACTTTGAATCTTCATAGCTTTCGCGTTCTTGCTCCGATTGAAGGGATTCTCGTTGCGTCGGAAAGATCTTCTCAAGATCTATCATCACAAAAAACCTGCTCAAACAAAATAACACAAAACACATTCCCAAACTCCAGAACACATCACACACAAATTCTTGCACACGTTCAAACCACACATGCAAGTTGAAAAAATATGGGATGGGAGGCAGACAGAATGTGATAGCATATGATGACATCACACAACACCCCCCACCTTGTTTAAGCACTCCTACCTTGCTTAGTCTCCCATACTTTGATTAATAACCCCCACCTAGCATAAATCACCCCTACCATTCTGAATTCCCCCTCTCTTGCTGAATCCGCCCTACCTTGCTAAATTTCCACTTCCTTGCTAAATCATCCCTACCTTGCTCAATCACCCCTACCTTTATTGATCACCCCTTACTTACTTAATCACCCCTATCTGGCTGAATCCTCCCTACTTTGCTGAATCCCCCTGCCTTGCTGAAATCCCCCTATCTTGCTGAATCACCGCTACCTTTCCTAATCTCCCCTTCCTTGCTGAATTCTCTCTATCATGCTGAATCATCCCTCCCTTTCTTACTCACCCCTACCTTGCTAAATCATTCCTACCTTGCTGAATCACCCCTACCTTTATTAATCACCCCTACCTTGGTTAATCAACCCTACCTTGCTGAATCCCCCCTTCCTTGTAGAATGAACCCTACCTCGCTGAATCCTCCCTTCCTTGCTGAATGCTCCCTATATTGCAGAATCCCCCATACGTTGCTTAGTTACCCTTACACAATTCTGGGGGGTGGCAAACCACTCGCACGCCACTCTCGAGGGGGTGGCAAACCACTCGCACGCCACTCTCGGGGGGTGGCAAGCCACTCGCACGCCACTCTCAGGGGGTGACAAACCACTCGCACTCCACTCTTGGGAGTGGCAAACCACTCGTACACCACTCTGGGGGGTGGCTAACAACCCGCATGTCACACAGGGGGGTGGCAAACCACTCACACGCCACGCGGGGGGGTGGCATACAACTTGCACGCCATGCGCTGGGGTGGAAAACCACTCGCACGCCACTTACAGGGGGGGCAAACCACTCGCACACAACTTGCAGGGTTGGCAAACCACTCGCACGCCACTCAAGAGGGGAGGCAAACAACACGCACGCCACTCTCGGGGGGTGGTAAACCACTCGCATGCCACCCTGGGGGGTGGCAGACCACTTGCACGCCACTATGGGGGTGGCAAACCACCAACACGCCACGCGAGGGGGTGGCAAACAACTCGCACGCCACGCGGTGGGGCCGCAAACCACTCGCACGCCACTTACGGGGGTGGCAAACCAGTAGCACACAACTTGCAGGGTTGGCAAACCACTCCCACGCCACTCAAGAGGGGTGGCAAACTACACGCATGCCACTCTACGGGGGTGGTAAATCACTCGCACGCGACCCTGGGGGGTGGCAGAACACTTGCACGCCACTCTCGGGGGTTGGCAAACCACTCACACGCCACTCTCGGGGGGTGGCAAACCACTCGGCCGCCACTCGGGTGGGTGGCAAACCACTCGCACGCTGCTCTCGAGGGGTGGCAAACCACTCGCACGCCACTCTCATGGGGTGGCAAACCACTCGCACTCCACTCTAGGGGGTGGCAAACCAATCACGTGCCAATTTCAGTAGGTAGCAAACCACTTGCACGCCACTCTCGAGGTGTGGCAACCCACTCGCACGCAACTCTCGGGGGGTGGAAAACCACTCCCACGCCACTCTGGGGGGTGGCAAACCACTCGCACACCACTCTAGGGGGTGGCAAACAAGTCGCGCGCCATTCTCAGAGGGGGGCAAACCACTCGCACACCACTCAGGGGGGTTCGCACACCATTCTCACGCCACTCTTAGGAAGTGGCAAACCACTCGCACGCCACTATGGGGGTGGCAAACCACCAAAACGCCACGCGAGGGGGTGGCAAACAACTCGCACGCCACGCGGTGGGGCCGCAAACCGCTCGCACGCCACTTACGGGGGAGGCAAACCAGTCGCACACAACTTGCAGGGTCGGCAAACTACTCCCACGCCACTCTAGAGGGGTGGCAAACAACACGCATACCACTCTACGGGGGTGGCATACCACTCGCACGCCACTCTCTGGGGTTGGCAAACCACTCGCACGCCACTCTCGGGGGGTGGCAAACAACTCGCCTGCCACTCGAGGGGGTGGCAAACCACTCGCACGCCACTCTCGAGGGGTGGCAAACCACTCGCACACCACTCTCATGGGGTGGCAAACCACTCGCACTCCACTCTAGGGGGTGGCAAACCACTCGCACGCCACTCTACAGGGGTGGTAAATCACTCGCACGCCATGCTAGGGGGTGGCAGACCACTCGCACGCCACTCTGGGGGGTAGCAAACCGCTCGCACGCCATGTGGGGGGGTGACAAACCACTCTCACGCCACTTGCGGGGGTGGCAAACCACTCTTACACCACTCTCGGGGGTTGACAAACCACTTGCACGTTACTCTGGGGGATGGCAAACCACTCGCACGTCACTGTCGAGGGGTGGCAAACCACTCGCACGCCACTTTGGAGGGTGGAAAACAACTCCCACGCCACTCTCAGGGGGGGGAAGTCCACTCGCACACCACTCTCGGGGGGTGGCAAACCACTCGAACGCCACTTTTTGGGGGGTGGCAAACCACTCGCACGCCACTCTCGGGTGGTGACAAACCACTCGCACGTTACTCTGGGGGTGGCAAACCACTCGCACCCCACTCTCAGGGGGTGAAAAACCACTCGCACGCCATTCTAGGGGGTGGCAAACCACTTGCACGCCACTCTTTGGGGGTGACAAACCACTCGCACTCCACTCTGGGGGGTAGCTATCAACCCGCATGTCACACTGGCAGGTGGCAAACCACTCACACGCCACACGAGGGGGTGGCAAACAACTCGCATGCCACGCGGTGCGGTGGCAAACCACTCGTACGCCACTTGCGGGGTTGGGAAACCACTCGCACGCAACATGCAGGGTTGGCAAACCACTCGCACGCCACTCTAGAGGGGTGGCAAACAACACGCACACCACTCTCGGGGGGTGGTAAACCACTCACACGCCACCCTGGGGGATGGCAAACCACTCGCACGCCACTCTCGGGGGTTGGCAAACCACTCGCACGCCACTCTCGGGGGGTGGCAAACCACTCGAACTCCACTCTGGGGGGTGGCAAACCACTCGCACGCCACTCTCGAGGGGTGGCAAACCACTTGCACGCCACTTTGGTGGGTGGGAAACCACTCACATGGCATGCGGGGGGGTGGCAAACAACTTGCATGCCACTCCCGAGGGGTGGCAAACCACTCGCACGCCACTTGGGGGGGTGGCAAACCACTCGCACGCCACTCTCAGAGGGTGGCAAACAACTCGCACTCCACTCTAAGGGGTGGCAAACCACTCGCACGCCACTCTGGGGGGTGGCAAACCAGTCGCACGCCACTCTCGGGTGGTGACAAACCACTCGCACGTTACTCTGGGGGGTGGCAAACCACTCGCACCCCACTCTCAGGGGGTGAAAACCACTCGCACGCAATTCTAGGGGGTGGCAAACCACTTGCACGCCATTCTTTGGGGGTGACAAACCACTCGCACTCCACTCTGGGGGGTAGCTATCAACCCGCATGTCACACTGGCAGGTGGCAAACCACTCACACGCCACACGAGGGGGTGGCAAACAACTCGCATGCCACGCGGTGCGGTGGCAAACCACTCGCACGCCACTTGCGGGGTTGGGAAACCACTCGCACGCAACATGCAGGGTTGGCAAACCACTCGCACGCCACTCTAGAGGGGTGGCAAACAACACGCACACCACTCTCGGGGGTGGTAAACCACTCACACGCCACCCTGGGGGATGGCAAACCACTCGCACGCCACTCTCGGGGTTGGCAAACCACTCGCACGCCACTCTCGGGGGGTGGCAAACCACTCGAACTCCACTCTGGGGGGTGGCAAACCACTCGCACGCCACTCTCGAGGGGTGGCAAACCACTTGCACGCCACTTTGGTGGGTGGGAAACCACTCACATGGCATGCGGGGGGGTGGCAAACAACTTGCATGCCACTCCCGAGGGGTGGCAAACCACTCGCACGCCACTTGGGGGGGTGGCAAACCACTCGCACGCCACTCTCAGAGGGTGGCAAACAACTCGCACTCCACTCTAAGGGGTGGCAAACCACTCGCACGCCACTCTGGGGGGTGGCAAACCAGTCGCACGCCACTCTCGGGTGGTGACAAACCACTCGCACGTTACTCTGGGGGGTGGCAAACCACTCGCACCCCACTCTCAGGGGGTGAAAACCATTCGCACGCAATTCTAGGGGGTGGCAAACCACTTGCACGCCATTCTTTGGGGGTGACAAACCACTCGCACTCCACTCTGGGGGGTAGCTATCAACCCGCATGTCACACTGGCAGGTGGCAAACCACTCACACGCCACACGAGGGGGTGGCAAACAACTCGCATGCCACGCGGTGCGGTGGCAAACCACTCGCACGCCACTTGCGGGGTTGGGAAACCACTCGCACGCAACATGCAGGGTTGGCAAACCACTCGCACGCCACTCTAGAGGGGTGGCAAACAACACGCACACCACTCTCGGGGGTGGTAAACCACTCACACGCCACCCTGGGGGATGGCAAACCACTCGCACGCCACTCTCGGGGGTTGGCAAACCACTCGCACGCCACTCTCGGGGGGTGGCAAACCACTCGAACTCCACTCTGGGGGGTGGCAAACCACTCGCACGCCACTCTCGAGGGGTGGCAAACCACTTGCACGCCACTTTGGTGGGTGGGAAACCACTCACATGGCATGCGGGGGGGGTGGCAAACAACTTGCATGCCACTCCCGAGGGGTGGCAAACCACTCGCACGCCACTTGGGGGGGTGGCAAACCACTCGCACGCCACTCTCAGAGGGTGGCAAACAACTCGCACTCCACTCTAAGGGGTGGCAAACCACTCGCACGCCACTCTGGGGGGTGGCAAACCAGTCGCACTCCATGCGAGAGGCTGACAAACTACTCACACGCCACTCTCGGGGGTGGCAAACCACTTGTATGCCACTCTGTGGGTTGGCAAACCAAGCGCAGGCCACTTTTGGGGGGTGGCAAACCACTCGCACTCCACTGTCAAGGAGTGGCAAACCACTCGCACGCCATTCTCAGGGGTGGCAAACCACTCGCACGCAACTCTCAGAGGGAGGCATACCAGTTGCACACAACACTCAGGGGTTGGCAAAATAACTCGCACGCCACTATGGGAGATGGCAAACCACTCGCACGCCACTCTGGGGGGTGGCAAACCACTCGCATGCCACTCTGGGGTGTGGCAAACCACTCGCACGCCACTCTCGGGGGTTGGCAAACCACTCGCACGCCACTCTGGGGGGTGGCAAACCACTTGCACCCCACTCTCGAGGGGTAGCAAACCACTCACATGCAACTCTTGGGGGGTGGAAAACCACTCGCATGCCACTCTGTGAGGTGGCAAACTACTCGCACGCTACTTAGCGGGGTGGCAAACAACTCGCATGCCACCCACGGGTGGAGCAAACCACTCGCACACCACTCTAGGGGGTTTGGCAAACCACTCGCACGCCACTCTAGGGGGTTTGACATACCAATCGCACGCCATTCTGGGGGGTGGCAAACCACTCGCACGCCACTCTCGGGGGGTGATGGGATTTTAGACGCGGTAGTGGTGGGAGTCTGGACCGGATGGTGGTGGGATTTTAGACTGGGTGGTGTTGGGAGTTTCGACCGGGTGGTGGTGGGAGTTTAGGGTGGTGGGATTTTAAACCGGTTGGTGGTGGGAGTTAAGTCGGGGTTTCTCTGGGAGCTTAGACCCGGTGGTGGTGGGAACTTAGACCGGGTTGTGGTGGGAATTTAGACCAGATGGTGGTGGGAGTTTAGACCGTTTGGTGGTGGGACTCTAGACCGGGTGTTCATGGGAGTTCAGACTGGGTGGTGGTGGTAGTTTTGACCGGTTTGTGGTGGGAGTTTAGACCAGGTGGTGGTGCGAGTTTAGACCTGGTGGTGGTTGGAAATTAGACCACGTGGTGGTGAGAGTTTAGACGGTGTGGTGGTATCAGTTTAGACGGGGTCAGGTGGTGGTGGGAGTTTACACCGGGTGGTAGTAGGAGTTTAGACCAGGTAGTGGTGGGAGTTAAGACGGGGTGTTTATGGGAGTTTAGACCTGGTGGTGGTGGCACTTAAGACCGGGTTTTGATGGGTGTTTACACCGGGTTGTGGTGGGAGCTTAGATGGGGTGTTCATGGGAGTTCAGACTGGTCGGTGGTCGGAGTTTTGACCGGTTGGTGGTGGAATGTAGACCAGGTGGTGGTGGGAGTTAAGACCAGGTGGTGGTGGGAGTTAAGACCAGGTGGTGGTGGGATTTTTGACCGGATGGTGGTAGGAGTTTAGACGACGTGGTGGTATCAGTTTTAGACGGGGTGTTCATTGGAGTTTGCACTGGATGGTGGTGGGACTTTAGACCAAGTGGAGGTGGAAGTTTAGACCGGATAGTCGTGGGAGTTTAGACAGGGTGGTGGTTGGAGTTTAGATCGGGTGGTGGTGGGAGTTTAGACCATGTGATGGTGGGAGATTAGACGGCATGGTTGTATGAGTTTAGACATGGTGTTTGTGGGAGTTTAGACCGGGTGGTTGTGGGAGTTTAGACCTGGTGGTGGTGGGACTTAAGACCAGGTGGAGGTGGGAGTTTAGATCAGGTAATGGTGGGAGTTTTGACTGGGTGGTGGTGGGAGTTTAAACGGCTTGGTGGTATGAGTTTAGACGGGTAATTCGTTGGAGTTTAGACCTGGTGGTGGTGGGAGTTGAGATGGCGAGGTGGTAGGAGTTTAGACAGGAAGGTGGTCGGAGTTTAGACTAGGTGGTGGTGGGAGTCTAGACAGGGTAGTGGTGGGAGCTTAGACCGGATGTTGGTGGGATCTTAGATTGGGTGGTGGTGGGGGTTTAAACCGGGTGGTGGTTGGAGTTTAGACCGGGTGGTCATGGGAATTAAGACCGGATAGTGGTGGGAGTTTAGACCGGGTTGTGGTAGGAGCTTAGATGGGGTGGTGGTGAGAGCTTAGACTGGGTGGTGTTGGGAGTTTAGACCGGGTTGTGGTGGGAGTTTGGACAGAAAGGTGGTGGGAGTTTCGACCAGGTGGTGGTGGGAGTTTAGACTGGGTTGTGGTGGGAGTTAAGACCAGGTGGTGGTGGGATTTTAGACCGTGTGGTGGTGGGACTCCAGACGGGGTGTTCATGGGAGTTCCGACCAGTTGGTGGTGTGAGTTTAGACCAGGTGGTGGTGGGAGTTTAGACCAGGTGGTGGAGGGATTTTAGACCGGATGGTGGTGGGAGATTAGTCGGCATGGTGGTATCAGTTTAGATGGGGTGTTCATTGGAGTTTAGACCGGCTGGTGGCGGGAGTTTAGACCGGGTGGTGGTGGGAGTCTAGACTGGGTGGTGGTGGGAGTTTAGACCAGGTGGTGATTGAAGTTTACTCTGAGTGGTGGTGGGAGTTTAGACCGGGTGGTGGTTGGAGATTAGACCAGGTGGTGGTGGGAGTTTAGACCAGGATGTGGTGGGAGTTTAGACCGTATGGTTGTGGGAGTCTAGATGACGTGTTTGTGGAAACTAAGACCGGGTGGTGGTGGGAGTTTAGACTGGGTGGTGGTAGGAGTCTAGATGGGGTGGTGGTGAGAGTTTAGACCGGGTGGTGTTGGAAGTTTAGACCGGATTGTGGTGGTAGTTAAGACGGGTTGGTGGTGGGAGTTTAGACCAGGTTGGTGGTGGGATTTTAGACCGTGTGGTGGTGGGATATTAGACCACGTAGTGGTGGGAATTGAGACCGGGTGGTGGTATGAGTCTTAGATTAGGTGGTGGTGGGAGTTTAGACTGGGTGGTGGTGGGAGTTTAGACCGTGTGGTTGTGGGAGTTTAGACAGGGTGTTCATGGGAGTTCAGACTGGGTGGTGGTGGGAGTTTTGACCAGTTGGTGGTAGGAGTTTAGACCGGGTGGTGGTGGGAGTTTAGACTGAATGGTGGTGGGAGTTTAGACCGGGTGGTGGTGGGAGTTTAGTCCAGGTGCTGGTGGGAGTTTAGATCGGGTGGTGGTGGGAGTTTAGACGGCATGTTGGTATGAGTGTAGCCGAGGTGTTTGTGGGAGTTTAGACCGTGTGGTGGTGGGAGTCTAGACGGGGTGGTTGTTGGAGCTTAGACCGGGTGGTGGTGGGAGTTTAGATGGTGTGCTGGTATGAGTTTAAACAGGATGTTTGTGGGAGTTTAGACGGGGTGGTTGTGGGAGTTTAGACCGGGTGGTGATGGGAGTTTAGACTAGGTGGTGGTGGGAGTTTAGATCGGATGGTGGTGTTATTTTAGACCGGGCGGTGGTGAGAGTTTAGACTCGGTGGTGGTGGGAGTTTAGACTGGGTTGTGGTGGGAGTTTAGACCAGGTTGTAGTGGGAGTTTAGATCGTGTGGTTGTGGGAGCTTAGACGGGGTGTTCATGGGAGTTCAGACTGGGTGGTGGTGGGAGTTTAGACCGTGTGGTGGTAGGAGTTTAGACCGGGTGGTGGTGGGATTTCAGATGGCATGGTAGTATGAGTTTTGATGGGGCGTTTGTGGGTGTTTAGACCAGGTGTTTGTGGGAGTTCACAACCGCGTGGTGATGGGAGTTTAGACCCGGTGGTGGTTGGCGTTTAGATCATATGATGGTGGGATTTAAGACAGGGTGGTGGTGGGATTTTAGACCAGGTGGTGGTGGGAGTTGAGACCGGGTGGTGGTGGGAGTTTAGAACGGGTGGTGGTGGGAGATAAGATGGGGTGTCTGTGGTAGTTTAGACCGGGTTGTGGTGGGAATTTAGACTCGGTGGTGGTGGGAGTTTAGACCGTGTGGTGGTGGGATTCTAGATGGGTTGTTCATGGTGATGTGATATATGAAGTTTTGCATTCATGCAAGTTCCGTTTTTGGTGTAGCTAGCAGTATCGAGTTTCTCAGTAAGCATCCATGCCCGAGTGCTGATGTCAGCAAAGCATCGCGGGTCTCCGGGATGACTTCAGCATACCGCTTTAGTTACACGAATAGGCGTAACAAGTCGTTTCAGTCATGCGAACAGTCGCGACCCTATAGTATGACGAATAGGTCGCATAGCGCGCAACTAGCCGAACAGGTACTTTCCCTAGAGCTATAAATCCTTGTAATGCCTTTCTATTATTAACCTTGACTTTCCGCAGAATTATGTGCTCAGGTTATTCAACCTTCGACTACCCACAAGTTCATGTGCTCAGGTTCACTCTTATAAGACTTCCGCTGTCTTACTAGTCTACCATTCCAGAATTACGATCCTTACAAACACTATCAAGTAGTAGAGATACTACTAGACCCAAGGCTTGACTCAAGCAGATTCTATACTTAGTCTCCTGCAAGTCGAGCACCACCTTGTCAAATTCTTTGAAAGATTCTTCGACGCTACAACTACTTTTGTCATCAATCGATACAGGGAACTCTTTATGCCTTACCCAAGTTTTAATCGTCGACAACCTCGGCTTCAATTTAGTGTCAACTACTCAACTCTTGAAGAAGAACATCCGCACGGTCAGAAACTGCACGACACAAGAGCAAGAGTTACTACATGATGTGGACAACACATACATTGGAAGAGCAGTAACCAAGAATGGCGTATTCGTCTTACGATTCAAAGCAGCAAAATCTTCTGAAGATGTCACTTCTTCTCACGCTCCTCCAATCATCGCAGCAGCAGCTTTGGTAACCGCTCCACCAATGGACTTCAGCAGCAGCGAAGAAGAAACTTGAGTAACGGCACCAGCGACATCCTTGCCGACACACCGGCCATTGATATCGAGGACAATATTATTCAAGATGACAAGGAAACTCTGCAACTCGCCCCTGAAAATTTCTTCGACGCTACAACTACTCTCGACAAGCCTTCTGACAATTCTTCAACTACCAGTCTCCCAGAAAAAGGTTACTCAATCTCAAGGCTTTTACTCCCTTCATATTTCACCCTCCTGATTCTTGCTTGGCTGAGTATAGCAGCAAGCGAGCTCAGTACCACGCTGCAAACTTTCCTCTACTACAGCCGATTATCACTCTACGAGCTCCAACGTTTACAAGCAAGGCATGGGCATCAACCGTCATCAAACCCTTCATCATAGCGTTCAACAATGCAACGAAGCAGAACGGTTGAGCAGTACCCTACACAAACGACGTGAGCAGCTGCGTGCACTGCTGACTCAACATATTTCCCTGCCCGAAACTGCACCATCAGATCTGCTCGTCACTTCATGGTTCTTTGTCAAGCCTCCAAACGATGCCGAGCCTCCTCTCAACCTCATGCAATACTCTCGTGGTTTTGCATTCGTCCCCTTCGGCCTTGCCACGTTCATTGATGCAGCCCCAACCACTTGTCCCACCAAACCCGACTTATTGTTGCTCCGCCGAAGTGAGGGGGGGGAAGGAGGATCTATGCGCACTTCGTCAAAGCCAAAATTCGTCATCAACAAGGGAAGAAAGCGATTGGACTACCATTTGACCAATGGAATGACTGCCGACTACTTACAGCACATGAAGTTGACACGTCACAAGATTCAAAACTACAGACCTCATTCGCGGAACTCCAACCACGACGTGACTACATTGAACTTCCAGGAATGAAGGGGAGTGTTGTAATATATGAAGTTTTGCATTCCTGCAAGTTCCGTTTTTGGTGTAGCTAGCAGTATCGAGTTTCCCAGTAAGCATCCATGCCCGAGTGCTGGTGTCAGCAAAGCATCGCGGGTCTCCGGAATGACTTCAGCATACTGCTTCAGTTATGCGAATAGGCGTAACGAGTCGTTTCAATCATGCGAGCAGTCGCGACCCTATAGTATGACGAATAGGTCGCATAGCGCGCAACTAGCCGAACAGGTACTTTCTCTAGAGCTATAAATCCTTGTAATGCCTTTCTATTATTAACCTTGACTTTCCACAAAATTATGTGCTCAAGTTATTCAACCTTCGACTACCCACAAGTTCATGTGCTCAGGTTCACTCATATAAGACTTCCGCTGTCTTACTAGTCTACCATTCCAGAATTACGATCCTTACAAGTACTCTCGAGTAGTAGAGATACTACTAGACCCAAGGCTTGACCCAAGAAGATTCAATACTCAGTCTCCTGCAAGTGGAGAACCACGTTGTCAAATTATTACACATGGGAGTTCAGGCTGGGTGGTGGTGGGAGTTAAGACGACGTGTTTGTGGGAATTAAGACCGGGTGGTGGTGGGAGTTAAGACCAGGTGGTGGTAGGAGTCTAGATGGGTGGTGGTGGGAGTTTAGACCGGGTGGTGTTGGGAGTTTAGACCGGGTTGTGGTGGGAGTTTAGACGGGGTGGTGGTGGGAGTTTAGACCGGGTGGTGACAGGTGTTTAGACCCGGTGGTGGTGGGAGTTTAGACCGTATGATGCTGGGATTGTAGACAGGGTGGTGGTGGGATTTTAGCCCGGGTGGTGGTGGGAGATTAGACCGGGTGGTGGTGGGAGTTTAGACCGGGTGGCAGTGGGAGTTAAGACGGGGTGTCTGTGGGAGTTTAGACTGGTTTGTGGTGAGAATTGAGAACGGATGGTGGTGGGAGTTTAGACCATGTGGTGGTGAGAGTCTAGACAGGGTGTTCATGGGAGTTCTGACTGGTTGGTGGTGGGAGTTTTGAAAGGTTGGTGGCGGGATTTTAGACTGGGTGGTTGTGGGAGTTGAGACCAGGCGGTGGTGGCAGTTTAGACCAGTTTATGGTGGGAGTTTAGACCAAGTCGTGGTGGGGGATTAAACATGGTGGTGGTGGGAGTTTAGACAGGGTGGTAGTGGGAGTTTAGACCGGGTGGTGGTGGGAGTTTAGACCGGGTGGTGGTGGGTTAGAGACAGGGTGTTTGTGGGAGTTTAGACCGGGTGGTGGTGGGATTTTAGACCGGGTGGTGGTGGGACTAGAGACAGGGTGTTTGTGGGAGTTTAGACTGGGTGGTGGCGGACGCTTAGACCGGGTGGTTGTGGGAGTTTAGACCGGATGGTGGTGGGAGTTTAGACAGGGTGTTCATGGGATTTCAGACTAGGTGGTGGTAGGAGTTTTGAACGGTTGGTGGTGGGAATTGAGACCGGCTGGTGGTGGGAGTTTAGACGGCGTGGTGGTATCAGTTTAGACGGGTTGTTCGTTGGAGTTTAGACTAGGTGGTGGTGGGAGTTTAAACCAAGTGGTGGTGGGAGATTAGACTGGGTGGTGGTAGGAGTTTAGACCTGGTGACGGTGGGAGTTTAGACCGGGTTGTGGTGGGAGTTTAGACCAGGTTGTGGTGGGAGTTTAGACCGTGTGGTTGTGGGAGCTTAGACGAGGTGTTCATAGAAGTTCAGACTGGGTGGTGGTGGGAGTTTAGACCGTGTGGTAGTGGGAGTTTAGACCAGGTGGTGGTAGGATTTCAGACGGCGTGGTAGTATGAGTTTAGAGGGGTTGTTTGTGGGTGTTTAGACTGGGTGGTTATGGGAGTTCAGACCGCGTGGTGACGGGAGATTAGACCCGGTGGTGGTGGGTGTTTAGACCGTATGATGGTGGGATTTAAGACAGGGTGGTGGTGGGATTTTAGACCAGGTGGTGGTAGGAGTTGAGATCAGGTGGTGGTGGGAGTTTAGATGGGGTGTTTGTGGGAGTTTAGACCGGGTGGTGGTGGGAATTTAGACCGGGTTGTGGTGGGAATTTAGTCCGTGGTGGTGGTGGGAGTTTAGACTGTGTGGTGGTGGGATTCTAGATGGGGTGTTCAGGCGAGTTTAGACTGGGTGGTGGTGAGAGTTAAGAGGACGTGTTTGTGGGAATTAGGACCGGGTGGTGGTGGGAGTTTAGACTGGGTGGTGGTAGGAGTCTAGATGGGGTGGTGGTGAGAGTTTAGACCAGGTGGTGTTGGGAGTTTAGACCGGGTGGTGACGGGTGTTTAGACCCGGTGGTGGTGGGAGTTTAGACCGAATGGTGGTGGGATTGTAGACAGGGTGGTGGTGGGAGTGTAGACCGGGTGGTAGTATGAGTTTAAATCGGGTGGTGGTGGGATTTTGACTGGGTGGTAGTGGGAGTTTAGACCTTGTGGTGGTGGGAGTTTAGACAGGGTGTTCATGGGAGTTCAGACAGGGTGGTGGTGGGAGTTTTGACTGGGTGGTGGTGGGATTTTAGACCGGGTGATGGTGGGAGTTTAGACGGCGTGGTGATATCAGTTTAGACGTGGTGCTCGTTGGAGATTAGATCGGGTGGTGGTGGGAGTTTAGACCAGGTGGTTGTGGGAGTTCAGACCGGGTGGTGGTGGGGACCGGGTGGTGGTGGGAGTTTAGACCGGGTTGTGGTGGGAGTTTAAACTAGGTGGTGGTGGGAGTTTAGACCGGGTGCTGGTGGGGGTTTAGACCGGCTGGTGGTGGGAGTTTAGGTGGAATGTTGGTATGAGTGTAGACGGGGTGCTTGTGGGAGTTTAGACCGTATGGTGATGGGAGCTAGGACCGGGTGGTGGTGGGAGTTTAGACTGGGTGGTGCTGGGAGTTTAGACGGGGTAGTTGTAGGAGTGTAGACCAGGTGGTGGTGGGAGTTTAGACGGTTTGGTGGTATGAGTTTAGACCGGATGTTTGGTGGGATTTTAGACGGGTGAGTGGGGATCAAAACCCAACAGTAGAGGTGACACGGGTTAGTGGGGTTAAAAACCCAACTGCAGAGCTGAGACGCGTGAGTGGGTTTCAGAACCCAACTGGAGAGGTGATATGGGTGAGTGGGGTTCAGAACCCAACAACAGAGGTGAAACAGGTTAGTGGGGTTCAAAACCCAACTACAGAGGTGATCCGGGTTGGTGGGGCTTGGAATCCCAATGTAGAGGTGAGACAGGAAAGTGGGGTTCAAAACCCAAAAGTAGAGGTGAGATGGGTGAGTGAGGTTCAGAACCCAGCTGGAGAGGTGAGATGGGTGAGTGGGGTTCAGAAGCCAACTGCAGAGGTGCGACGTGTGAGTGGGCTTCATAAGCCAAATGCAGAAGTGAGACAGGTGAGTGGGGTTCAGAACCCAACTGTAGAGGTGAGACGGGTGAGTGGGGTTCAGAACCCAACACTAGAGGTGAGACGGGTGAGCGGGGTTCAGAAACCAACAGTAGAGGAGAGCCGGGAGTGTGGGGTTCAGAAGCCAATTGCATAGGTGAGATAGGTTAGTGGGTTCAGAGCCCATCTATTGTGGTAAGACGGGTGAGTGGGGTTCAAAATCCAACAGTAGAGGTGAGATTGGTGATTGGGGTTCAAAACCCACAGAACCCAACTATAGAGGTAAGACGGATTAGTGGGGTTAAGAACCCAGCTGCAGAGGTGAGACAGGTTAGTGGGGTCGAGAACCCAACTATTGACGTGTGATGGGTGAGAGGGGTTCAGAACCCAACACTAGAGGTAAGACGGACAAGTGGTGTTCAGGACCCAACTGTAGAGGTGAGACGGGTTAGTGGGGTTCACAACTCAACTGTAGCGGTAAGACGAGTGAGTGGGGTTCAGAACCCAACTACAGAGGTGATCCGAGTTGGTGGGGTTTGGAACCCCAATGTAGAGGTGAGACAGGAAAGTGGGGTTCAAAACCCAACACTAGAGGTGAGATGGGTGAGTGGAGTTCAGATACCAACTGCACAGGTGAGATGGGTGAGTGGGGTTCAAAACCCAACACTAGAGGTGAGACGAGTGAGCGGGGTTCAGAAACCAACAGAAGAGGAGAGGCAGGAGTATGGGGTTCTGAAGCCAACTGCATCGGTGAGACAGGTCAGTGGGTTCAGAACCCAACTATTGTGGTGAGATGGGTGAGTGGGGATAAGGACCCAACTAGAGAGGTGAGACGGGTTTATGGGGTTCAGAACCCAACGGTAGAGGTAGGACGGGTGAGTGCGGTTAAGAACCCAACTGTAGAGGTAAGACGGGTGAGTGGGTATCTGAACCCAACTGTAGAGGTGAGACGGGTTAGTGGGGTTCAGAACCCAACAGAAGTGGTGAGACGGGTTGGTGGGGTTCAGAACCCAAATGTAGAGTTGAGACGGGTGAGTGGGGTTAAGAATCCAACAGTAGAGATGATACGGGTGAGTGGAGTTCAGAACCCAAAAGCAAAGGTGAGATGGGTGGTTCAAAACCCAACTCTAGAGGTTAAATGGGTGCGTGGGGTTCGGACCCAACTGTAGAGGTGAGACGGGTGAGTGGGGTTCCCAAAACAATAGTAGAAGTGAGACGGGTTAGTGGGATTCAGAACCCAACTGTAGAGATGAGACGGGTGAGAGGGGTTTAGGACCCAACTAGAGAGGTGAGACGGGTGAGTGGGGTTTTGAACCCAACTGGAGAGGTGAGATGGATCAGTGGGGTTCAGAAGCCAACTGCACAGGTGAGACAGGTGAGTGGGGTTCAGAACCAAACTGGAGAGGGGAGACGGGTGAGTGGGGTTCAGATCCCAACTGCAGAGGTGAGACGGGTTAGTGGGTTTCAGAACCCAACCATTGAGGTGAGACGGGTGAGCGGGGTTTAGGACCCAACTGGAGAGGTGAGATGGGTGAGGGGGGTTCGGATTGCAACTGTAGAGGTGAGATGGGTGGGTGGTGTTTGGAACCCCACTCTAGAGGTGAGATGGGTGAGTGGGGTTCAGAACCCAACAGTAGAGGTGAGACGGGTGAGTGGGGTTCAGAAGCCAAGTGCTGAAGTGAGACGGGTGAGTGGGGTTCCGAATCCAACTATAGGGGTGAGACGGGTGAGTGCGGTTCCGAGATCAACTGTAGAGGTGAGACAGGTTTGTGGGGTTCAGAACCCAACTGTAGAGGTGAGACAAGAGAGTGGGGTTCAAAACCGAATTGGAGAGGTGAGACGGGTGAGTGGGGTCAAGAACCCAACAGTAGAGGTGATACGGGTGAGTGGAGTTCAGAACCCAACTGCAGATGTGAGACGGGTGAGTGGGGTCCAGATCCCAACTGTAGAGGTGAGACAAGTGAGTGGGGTTTAGAACCCAACAGTAGAGGTGAGACGGGTGAGTGGGGTTCAGAACCCAACACTAGAGGTGAGATGGATGAGTGGGGTTCAATAGCCAACTGCAGAGGTGAGACACGTGAGTGGGCTTCAGAACCCCACAGCAAATGTGAGATGGGTGAGTGGGGTTCAGAACTCAACAGTAGAGGTGAGACGTGTGTCTGGGGTTTGGAACCCAACTGTAGAGGTGAGACAGGTGAGTGGGGTTCCCAAAGCAATAGTAGAGGTGAAACAGGAAAGTGGGGTTCAGAACCCTACTGTAGAGGTGAGACGAGTGAGTGGGGTTCAGAACCAAACTCGAAAGGGGAGAAGGGGTGAGTGGGGTTCAACACCCAACTGCAGAGGTGAGACGGGTGAGTGGGGTTCAGAACCCAACCATTGAGGTGAGACGGGTGAGGGGGGTTCAGGACCCAGCGGGAGAGGTGAGATGGGTGGGTGGTGTTTGGAACCCCACTTTAGAGATGAGACAGGTGAGTGGGGTTCAGAAGCCAACTGCAGAGGTTAGACGGATTAGTGGGGTTCAACACCCAACTATTGAGGCTAGATGGGTGAGCGGGGTTTAGGACCCAACTGGAAAGGTGAGATGGGTGAGTGAGGTTAAGAACCACACATTATAGTTGAGACGGGTGAGGTGGGTTCAGACCCAATTGCAGAGTTGAGATGGGTTTGTGGGGTTCAGAACCCAACTGTAGAGGTGAGACGAGTGAGTGGGGTTCAGAACCCAACAGTAAAGGTGAGCAGGTTAGTGGGGTTCAGAACCCAACGGTAGAGGTTAGACGGGTGAGTGGGGTTCAGAACCAAACTGGACAGGTGAGACAGGTGAGTGGGGTTCAGAAGCCAGCTGCAGCGGTGAGACGGGTGAGTGGGGTTCAGAACCCAAGTGCAGAGGAGAGACGGGTGGGTGGAGATCATAACAAAACTGTTGAGGTGAGACGGGTGAGTGGGGTTTTGAACCCAACTGGAGAGGTGAGATGGGTGAGTGAGGTTCAGAACCCAACTGTAGAGGTGAGATGGGTAAATGGGGTTCGGAACCCAACTGTAGAGATGAGACGGTGAGTGGGGTTTAGAATCTAACTGGAGAGGTGAGACGGGTGTGTAGGGTTTAGAACCCAACATGCAGAGGTGAGACGAATGAGTGGGGTTCAGAACCCAACTTTTGAGGTGAGACGGCTGAGTGGGATTCAGGACCCAACTCGAGAGGTGAGACGAGTGAGTGGGGTTCAAAACCCATCTATAGAGGTGATACAGATTGGTGGGGTTAGGAACCCTACAGAAGAGGTGCAACAGGTAAGTGGGATTTAGAATCCAAAAGTAGAGGTGAGACGGGTGAGTGGGGTATAGAACCCAACGGTAGAGGTTAGATGGGTGAGTGGGGCTAAGAACCCAAGAGTAGAGGTGAGACGGGTGAGTGGAGTTCAGTGACCAAGTGCAGAGGTTAGACGCGTGAGTGGGGTTCAGAACCCAACTGCAGAGGTGAGATAGGTTAGTGGGGTTCAGAACGCAACAATTGTGGTGAGACGGGTGAGTGGGGTTCAGAACCCAACGGTACAGGTAGGACAGGTGAGTGGGGTTCAGAACCCAGTAGGAGAGGTGAGACGGGTGAGTGAGGTTCCGAACCCAACAGTAAAGGTGAGACGGGTGTGTGGGGTTCAGAACCCAACAGTAGAGGTGAGACAGGTGAGTTGGGTTCAGAATCCAACTGCAGAGGTGAGACGGGTGAGTGGGGTTCAGAACCCACCTGCAGAAGTGAGATGGGTGAGTTGGGTTCAGAACCCAACTGTAGAGGTGAGACGGGAGGGTGGGGTTCGAAACCCAATTGAAGGGTTGAGACGGGTGAGTGGGATTCCCAAAAAAATAGTCGAGGTGAGACGGGTTAGTGGGGTTTAGATCCCAACAATAGAGGTGAGACGGGTGAGTGGGGTTCAAAACTGATCTGGAGAGGTGAGACGGGTTAGTGGGGATCTTAACCCAACTGCTGAGGTGAGAGGGGTGATTTAGCAAGGTAGGGAAGATTAAACAACTTAGGGATGGTTTATCAAGGTAGGGGTGATTAAGCAAGGTAGGGGTGATTAAGCAAGGTAGGAGTGTTTGAACAAGGTAAGGGGTGTTGTGTGATGTCATCATATGCTATCACATTCTGTCTGCCTCCCATCCCATGTTTTCAACTTGCATGTGTGGTTTTGAACGTGTGCAAGAATTTGTGTGTGGTGTGTTCTGGAGTTTGGGAATGTGTTTTGTGTTATTTTGTTTGAGCAGGTATTTTGTGATAGATCTTGAGAAGATCTTTCCGACGCAACAAGAATCGCTTCAATCGGAGCAAGAACGCGAAAGCTATGAAGATTCAAAGTTCATGAGCTTGCGTTACAATTGCGGCGGTTACAAAGTGAAGTTGTGGGGTGACTCTATATGGAGTTGGGACCTTTGGGGGTTGGGGAATTTTGTCACTCTACTGTAACAGCTGCAAATTGGTTGGGAACAACCAAGCTAGGTTGGCAAGGGTGGCCAACTTGGATGGATTGGTTGGGAAGGGACAAATGTCAAAGTTGGGGTTCCTATAGGGGGGGAATCTTTGTGCTTATGGGGTTTCCTTGGTTGGGGACTCTCTTGGGACCTTCCCTCTCGTCCCTCTCTTCCCATCCCAACCTTTTCTCTTGCTCCTCTAATTCCTTGTGAGATTCTTGAACTTTAATTGAACTTTTGAGATTGAGTTCAGTTCTCCTCCTACAGCTTACCCCCTAATGCATCGAAAGCCATAGCGTCGCGATTGGGAACGGTATCTGAGATTAAGAGCTACATCATATCCAAGTTTCGCGACATTCCAATGGCTAGTTTTTCGTCGACATCGTTTCTTGTGAAGACGACTTTTCTGTCCAGAATTTCGGATTTATATTTTGAGTAATTCTAGCTCCTAAGTTCACCTAGACTCCGTCCTTACATAGTAACAAGGGGAAATCATCAAGAAGTGGGAATCCAGCAAGGTAGGGTTGATTATGCAAGCTAGGGGTGATTAAGCAAGCTAGGGGAGATAAAGCAAGCTAGGGGTGATTCAGCAAGGAAGGGTGACTTGAGCAAGATAGGGAGAATTAAACAATTTTGGGGTGAGTAGGCAAGGAAGGGGTGATTAATAAGGTTAATGGTGATTAAGCAAGTTAGTGGTAATTCAGCAAGGTAGAGGTGATTAAATAATGTTGTGAGTACTCTGCAAGGTAGGGGTGATAAAGCAAGGTAGGGAGGATTCAGCAAGATAGGGAGAATTCAGCAAGGTAGGGGGGATTCGGCAAGATATGCGGAATTCAGCAATTTAGTGGTGATCAAGCAAGTTAGGGGTGATTCTGCAACGTACGGGTCATCAGCAAAGATCAGGGGAATTCAGTATGGTAGGGGTGATTAAGCAAGGTAGTGGGGATTCAGTAAGGTAGGGGGTGGGAACCCAGCAATGTAGGGGTGATTCAGCAAGGATTGGGGGATTCAGTAAGGTAGGTGTGATTAATAAAGGTAGGGGTGATTAAGCATGGTAGTGGAGATTCAGAAAGAGAGGGAGAACTCAGCAAGGTATGGGTGATGAATGCTAGGTGGGGGTAATTGATCAAGGCATGGAAGACTAAGCAAGAAAGGAGTGCTTAAACAGGGTAGGGGGAATTCAGCAAGGTAGTGGGAATTCAGCAAGGTGGGGGGGATTAAACAAGGTAGGGATGATTAAGCATCAGAGGGATGGTTAATCAAGGTAGGGGTGATTAATCAAGAACGAGGGAATTCAGGAAAAGGGTGGAAATTTAGCAAAGTAGAGGTGATTAAGCATGGTAGGGGTGATTCAGCAAGGGAGGGGTATTCAGCAAGATAGGGAAAATTCAGCAAGGTAGGGGGGATTTAGCAAGACAGGGGGAATTCAGCAAGGTAGGGATGATTAAGCATCATAGGGATTATAGGGTTTAGACAAGGCAGGTGTCATTGAGCAAGGTAGGGGTGATAAAGCAAGGTATGGGTGATTAAGAAAGGTAGGGATGATTCAGCAAGATAGGGAGAATTCAGCAAGGTAGGGGTGATTAAGGAAGGTAGGGGGGATTCAGTTAGATAGTGAGAATTCAGCAAAGTAGGAGGGATTCAGCGATAAAGTGTTCATTCAATAAGGAAGGGGGGATTCAGCAAAGTAGGGTTGATTACGCAAGGTAGGGGTGATTAATACAGGTAGAGGTGATTAAGAAAGGTAGGGGTGATTATGCAAGGTAGTGAGAATTCAGCAAGGTAGGGATGATTAATAATGGTAGGGATGATTAATAATGGTAGGGGTGATTCCAAAAGGGAGGGGGATTCAGCAAGTTAAAGAGAACTCAGCAAGGTAGGGTAGATTCAGTGAGATAGGGGGAATGGAGCAATGTAGGGGTGATTTAGCAAGGTAGGGATGATTCAGCAAGGAAGAGGGGGTTTAACAAGGTAGGCGGGATTCAGCAAGTTAGGGGGGATTCAGCAATGTAGCAGTGGCTCAGCAAGGTAGGGGTGACTAATCAAGGTAGGGGTGATGAAGCAAGGAACAGGAAATTCAGCAAGGAGGTTCAGCAAGGTAGGGATGATTAATCAAGGTAGGGGTGATTAAGAAAGGTAGTGATGATTCAGCAAGATAGGGATGATTCAGCAAAGTAGGGATGATTAGGAATGGTATGGGAGATTCAGCAAGATAGAGAGAATTCAGCACGATAGGGGGGATTCAGCAAGGTAGGGTTGATTCAATAAGGAAGGGCAGATTCAGCAAGGTAGGGTTGATTAGGCAAGGTATGGGTGATTCAGCAAGGGAGGGGGAATTCAGCAAGATAGGGAAAACTCAACAACGTAGGGGAGACTCAGCAAAACCTTGGGGAATTGTGCAATTTTGGGGTGATTAATCAAGGTAGGGGTGATTAAGCAAGGAAGTGGGGATTCCGCAAGGTAGGTGGGATGCAGCAAGGTATGAATGATTGAGCAAGGTAGTGGGAATTCAGAGCGATAGGGGTGATCAAGCAAGGAAGGGGTGATTAAGCAAGGTAAAGGGAATTCAGCAAGTTGGTGGAAATTCTGCAAGGTAGGGGTGATTAAGCAAAACAGGGGTGATTAAGCAAGGTAGCGGTGATTAAGCAAGGTAGGGGTGATTAAGCAAGGTAGGGGTGATTACGCAAGGTAGGGGTGATTTATAAAGGTAGGGATGACTCAGCAAGACCGGGGTGATTATGCAAGGCAGGGCTACTTACGCAAGGTATGGGTAATTCAGCAAGGAAGGGGGGATTCAGCAAGGTAGGGGATCCTAAGCAAGGTAGAGGAAATTCAGCAAGGTAGGGTTAATGAAGCAACGTAGTGGGAATTCAGCAAGGTAGGGATGATTACTAAAGATAGGGGTGATTCAGAAAGGGAGCGGGGATTCGGCAAGGTAGCGAGAATTCCACAAGGTAGGGGGAATTCAGCAAGGTAGGGTTGATTCAATACGGATGGGGGGATTCTGCAAGGCAGGGGGGATTCAGCAAGGCAGGGGGGATTCAGCAAGATAAGGGTGATTACGCAAGGTAGGTGTGATTTAGCAAGAGAGGGTTGATTAAGCAGCGTGGTGGGAATTCAGCAAGGTAGGGACGATAAATAAAAGTCGGAGTAAATCAGAAAGGGAGGGGGGATTCAGACAGAGGAAGAGAACTCAGCAAGGTAGGGTAGATTCAGCGAGATAGGGGGGATGGAGCAATTTAGGGGTGATTAAGGAAGGTAGGAATGATTCAGCAAGGAAGAGGGGGTTCAACAAGGCAGGCAGGATTCAGCAAGTTAGGAGGGATTCAGCAATGTAGCAGTGACTCAACAAGGTAGGAATGATAGGGGTGATTAAGCAAGGAAGAGGGAATTCAGCAAGGAGGTGGGAATTCAGCAAGATAGTGGTGATAAATAAAGGTAGGGGCGATTAAGCAAGGTAGGGGTGATTTAGAAAGGTAGGGGTGATTAAGAAAGGTAGTGGGAATTTAGCAAGCTAGGGGAGATTCAGCGAGATAGGGAAAATTCAGCAAGGTAGGGGGGATTCAGGAAGAGATGGGGAATTCAGCAAGGTAGGGGTGATTAATGCTACAGTATGGGGGACTAAGCAAGGTAGGAGTGCTTAAACAAGGTAGGGGTAATTCAGCAAGGTAGTGGGAATTCAGCAAGGGATGCGTAATTACACAGGGTAGGGTTGATTCAGCAAGGTGGGGATGATTAAGCATTGTAGGGATAATCGAACAAGGTAGACGGAATTCAGCAAAAGGTTGGGACTTCAGCAAGGTTGGGGTGATAAAGCAAGGTAGGGGTAACTAAGCAAGGCATGGTTGATATAGAAAGGTAGGGGTGATTAAGCAAGGTAGGGGTGAGTAAGAAAGGGAGGGATGATTCAGCATGATAGAGAGAATTCAGCAAGGAAGGGGAGATTAGGAAAGGTAGCGGTGATTCAGCAAGATAGGGAGATTTCAGCAAGGCAGGGGGGATTCAGCAATGTAGGGAGGATTCAGCCAGATAGGGGTGATTAAGTAAGTAA
The DNA here is from genome assembly GCA_027943415.1 of Closterium sp. NIES-67. Lineage (NCBI taxonomy): Eukaryota > Viridiplantae > Streptophyta > Zygnematophyceae > Desmidiales > Closteriaceae > Closterium > Closterium sp. NIES-67. The sequence goes on from BQMB01001916.1 coordinate 81,100, forward strand.
GGGGTGATCAATAAAGGTAGGGGTGATTGAGCAAGGTAGGGATGATTTAGCAAGGAAGTGGAAATTTAGCAAGGTAGGGCGGATTCAGCAAGAGAGGGGAAATTCAGAATGGTAGGGGTGATTTATGCTAGGTGGGGGTTATTAATCAAAGTATGGGAGACTAAGCAAGGTAGGAGTGCTTAAACAAGGTGGGGGGCATTCAGCAAGGTGGTGGGAATTCAGCAAGGTAGGGGTGATTTATGCTAAGTAGGGGTTATTAATCAAAGTATGGGAGAATTAGCAATGTAGGAGTGCTTAAACAAGGAATTGGGTATTCAGCAAGATAGTGGGAATTCAGCAAGGTAGGGATGATTCAGCAAGGTGGAGGGGATTCAGCAAGGTAGGGATGATTTAGCATCATAGGGATAATGAATAAGGTAGGGGTGATCAGGCAAGCTATAGGGAATACAGCAATGGGACAAAAATTCAGCAAAGTAGGGGTGATTAAGCAAGGTAGTGGGAATTCAGCAAGACAGGGGTAATTAAGCAAGGAAGGGGTTATTTAGCAAGGTAGAGGGAATTCAGCAAGGGGGTGGGAATTCTGCAAGGTATGGGTGATTAAGCATGGCAGGGGTGATTAAGCAAGGTAGGGGTGATTAAACAAGGTAGGGGTGATTAAGAAAGTAGTGGTGACTAAGTTAGATATGATTCAGCAAGATAGTGAGAATTGAGTTATGTAAGGGTAACTAAGCAAGGTATGGGGGATTCTGCAATATAGGGAGCATTCAGCAAGGAAGGGGGGATTCAGCAAGGTAGGGTTCATTCAACAAGGAAGGGGGGATTCAGCAAGGTAGGGTTGATAATCCAAGGTAGGGGTGATTAATAAAGGGTTTAGGGGTGATTCAGCAAGGTAGGGGTGATTCAGCAAGGTAGGGGTGATTAAGCAAGGTAGGGAGTGAGTAAACAAGGTAGTGGGAATTCAGCAAGGTATGGGTGATAAAGCCAAGTAGGGGTGATTCAGCAAGGTAGGCTTGATCAAGCAACGTAGTGGGAATTCAGCAAGGTAGGGATGATTTAGGAAGGGAGGGAGATTCAGCAAGAGAAAGCAAACTCAGCAAGGAAGGGAAAATTCAACGAGATAGGGGGAATGGAGCAATTTTTGTTAGGATTAAGGACGGAGTCTAGGTGAACTTAGGAGCTAGAATTACTCAAAATATAAATCCGAAATTCTGGACAGAAAAGTCGTCTTCACAAGAAACGACGTCGACAAAAACCTAGCCGTTGGAATGTCGCGAAACTTGGATATGTTGTAGCTCTTAATCTCAGCTACCGTTCCCAATTTGAATCATGTTGATTGATGAAGTATTTGCGACGCTATGGCTTTCGACGCACTAGGGGGTAAGCTGTAGGAGGAGAACTTAACTCAATCTCAAGAGTTCAATCAAAGTTCAAGAATCTCACAAGGAATTAATTAGAGGAGCAAGAGAAAGGTTGGGATGGAAGAGAGGGATGAGAGGGAAGGTCCCAAGAGAGTCCCCAACCAAGGAAACCCCATAAGCACAAAGATTCCCCCCCTATAGGAACCCCAACTTTGACATTTGTCCCTTCCCAACCAATCCATCCAAGTTGGCCACCCTTGCCAACCTAGCTTTGGTTGTTCCCAACCAATTTGCAGCTGTTATAGTAGAGTGACAAATTTCCCCAATCCCAAAGGTCCCAACTCCATTGTGAGTCACCCCACAACTTCACTTTGTAACCGCCGCAATTGTAACGCAAGCTCAAGAACTTTGAATCTTCATAGCTTTCGCGTTCTTGCTCCAATTGAAGAGATTCTTGTTGCGTCGGAAAGATCTTCTCAAGATCTATCATCACAAATACCTGCTCAAACAAAAATAACACAAAACACATTCCCAAACTCCAGAACACACACCACACAAATGCTTGCACATTCAAACCACACATGCAAGTTGAAAACATGGGATGGGAGGCAGACAGAATGTGATAGCATATGATGACATCACACAACAATCTCCCCCTCTGGCTGCCAACCATCATCCATCATGCCACATCTCAAGCATGCATACTCAATGCACACTCATCCCAGCAAGCTTCATGCCCTTCCAATGATCCGCCTCCGCCAGACGCTTAGTGAAAATATCTGCTGCCTGCTGATGGGTCTTCACTATCTCCAGCCGCACCTCCTTATCAAGAAGTCTCCTCACCCAGTGCCACTTAGGCCTTATGTGTTTTGTCAGCCCATGCAGACAAGCATTCTTGGCGAGCTTCACAGCGGACTCATTGTCACAAAACACAACTGTCGGCTTCTCCTGACCAACTCCCAACTCCTCCAACAAACGCCTTAGCCACACTACTTCCTTGGCCCCATGGTGTAAGGCCATGTACTCAGTCTCACATGAGGACAATCCCACCTCATTTTGCTTCTTGCTGCGCCAGCTCACAGCACCACCTCCTAGCAAGCACACATAACCCCCAATGCTGGTGCCATCCGCTTTTACTGAGTTGAAGCTAGCGTCATTACCTTAAGCTGAGGAATTGCAGCCCAATAGCACAATGCAATCTCATCTTCCTCAATCTGCTCAACCACACTCCCAGCCTGCACCACATTTGGCTTGCCTCTTCCCCCATAGGTCAGCCTCACCGGAGGGCGCACATCCCTCCTAGGTCGCTCAGGCGGGTGTGGAACTCGAGGTGGAGACTCATGCTGCTGCTGCTGCTCCACCTCAGCTGCTCCCCCTTCCTCAGTCACCCCAGACATCTCCTCCTCAGACACTGCAACCTCCACCTGTCTTGAAGGCCGCTGCACCTCATCTACCTCCACAACGAGCGGTGTAGATGGAAGCTTCTGTTGCTGCTGCTTCCATTCCTTGTAGTACAGGGACTCAAGAAACTTCACATCCCTTGACACTGTCAGCTTCTGGGTGGTCAAGTCCCATAGCAGCCACCCCTTGTGATCATTTGCAATCCCCAAATGCACACCCCATCTTCCAGAAGCCTCCAACTTCCCCCTTTTCTCCTTGGGCACATAAAATACCACCATGCACCCAAATGCCCTCAGCATCTTCACAGCTGGAGCACTCCCATACCACTTGACATATGGGATCCACTCCTTATCTCCAACTGTAGCCAGCACCCTGTTCTTCACAAGGGCGACCTGCCTCAGTGCAGACACCCAAAACGGATCAGGCAGCCCTGCACGCCCAAGGAGAGTGCGTGCCCCCTCCTGCAGGGTCCTGTTGAACCTCTCAGCCACGCCATTCTGCTGTGGGTTGTAGGGCACTGTCAGTTGATGGTGGATCCCCTTCCTCTTCAACTCCCCCTCAAAATCAGCTCCAATGAACTCCCCACCATTGTCACTGCGGATCACCTTCACCTTGTATCCGCATTCCCTCTGAGCTCTAGGCATCCACTCCTTAAGGACAGCCGCTGCCACCTCCCCCTTGCTCTTCAAAGGGTAAACCCACACTGCCCGAGTGTGGTCATCCACAATTGTCAAGAAATAGCGGCTGCCTGAGAGGGAAGGGGCTCTTGTGGGCCCCACCACATCCATGTGCACAAGTGCAAGTGGGGTCTTGGCTGGTCCTGTAGTGCTGTTGAAAGGGAACTTGGAGAACTTGGTCTCCAAGCATGTAGGGCAGCTCCCAATCTCTTTCACTCCCCCTTTCACCTCCAAGCCTTTCAGGCTCCCATCCTTTACCAACTTCTGCAGCATAGGGAAGTTCACATGACACAGCCTCTCATGCCATGTCTCCCAATCGGCCTCACCACTCCTTGATGAAGCCTTAGCCCATGCCGCACTCGCATCCACACCAGCAAGCACCTCACTATGTGTCTGCTGCTGCTGCACTTTCTTGACTGCTTCCAGGACCCCATCAGTTGGTGCAGTTGCATCTCCTCCTGCTGTTGCCTTTGCCGCTGCTGCCGTTGCTGTTGTTGGAGTCTTCCCATTCCAAGGGATGATGGGCAGCTGCCATAGGTCCTTGATGCAGCTGGTCTCCTCTTCCAGACTCCACAGCACCTTCTTCCCAAGCTTAGCACGGCAGCTGGTTGGTCCAAAGGTCACTTCGGCCTTGCTCTTCTGCAGTCGTCGCACAGAGAGAAGGTTAGCAGACAAACCTTCAACTAGCAGAACATTCCCAAGCCCCACAAGCTCCCCATTAGCTCCCTTAACCTTGGCATTCCCAACACCAATCACAGGGAGCAAAGCACCTGACGCTGTTGCCACATACTTGATCTTCCCAGGGGGTTTTACCTCATCAAGCAAATCTGCCCGTGGGGTCATGTGACTGGTGCAACCCGAATCAATCACCCAGTGCGTGAGAGGGTGCATCACAACCTTTCCCACTGATCCCACATCACCCTCATGCCCATGCACATCCTCAACCATGAGAAACAAACCAGGATAGGCATTACCTTGTGCACCTTCACCTTGTGCACCTGAGCCTTGCACAGCGCCACCTTGTGCGCGTTCACCACTGGGCGGCTTCATGCCTGGAGGTGCCCATCCCTCCGGCCTGCTGAAGCACTTGAACCAAGGATGCCCTATCTTCTTGCAGTACCAGCAGGTGCCCTCCATTCTGGTACTCCCCCTGCCACTGGAGCTCCCATGCCCCTCATTATAGTCACCTCGGCCTCTACCTCTGCCAAAGCTCCTCCCACGGCCTCGGCCTCTCCAACCCCCTCTTCCTCTGCCGCGCCCTGCAGCTCCATACCCCTCAGCAGTCTTCGTGGCAGCACCGCCTCCCACATGGCATCTACGGAAGTCCTCCTGCAGAATCTGCTGCCTTAGCCACTCAGGTGTCCATTGATCTTGCTGAGAGTTGAGGGTGGGGATGAGGTTGTCCCAAGAGTTGTCCAACACCGAGATGATCTTGGTGCACTGCTGCAGCTGAGATACACTGCTGCCCGCTGCTGCCATCCTTGCATAGGTGTCCTTGATCTTGTCAAGGACCGGCTTCACATCGTCCCCTGGTCGCATGGAGATGGCAGCAAGTTCCTTCTCGAGCACGATCACCATTGGGAGAGTGTTGGGCTGAATCACATCACGTAGCAGTTTCCACGCCCTTGGACCCGAATCATCCGCTTCCACAAGATCCTTGATGTGCTCGAACATCTCCTTGTTGACCGATTGAAGGATGAGGTCGAAAAGCACCGCGCTTTTCTCAATCCACCGTTCGCGTTCTTCGCCTTCTTCCGGCATCTTCTCCTCCCCAACAGCAATCTTCAGTAGCTTGTAGCGTTTGAAGGCACTCCTCATGCGCCCGCTCCATTCCTCATAGTTGGAGCCATCCAAAGCTTCAACTTTTGATGGTGGCGGCTCACTTGTCTTCTCAGCTACAGCTCCTCTTCCATTAGCATCTCCTCCTCTCTCATTCATCTTCTCCTTGAGAAATGACGAATTTCAGCTCCCCTTTGCTGTCCACACTCAGCTCCCTCGATATTTTCACAAGTGTCGGCGTCCACGAAATTTCGGCAGAGTTTCCCCTTAGCGGAAGACACATCCAACCTTTAGAACACCACTTAGGCACACCCACAGGCCATGGTGGGTCTAGAAGGGTCTTCACACTTCTGTAGACTCCTCTCAATGTCCTCAATATGGCTCTGATACCACTTGTTAGGATTAAGGACGGAGTCTAGGTGAACTTAGGAGCTAGAATTACTCAAAATATAAATCCGAAATTCTGGACAGAAAAGTCGTCTTCACAAGAAACGACGTCGACAAAAACCTAGCCGTTGGAATGTCGCGAAACTTGGATATGTTGTAGCTCTTAATCTCAGCTACCGTTCCCAATTTGAATCATGTTGATTGATGAAGTATTTGCGACGCTATGGCTTTCGACGCACTAGGGGGTAAGCTGTAGGAGGAGAACTTAACTCAATCTCAAGAGTTCAATCAAAGTTCAAGAATCTCACAAGGAATTAATTAGAGGAGCAAGAGAAAGGTTGGGATGGAAGAGAGGGATGAGAGGGAAGGTCCCAAGAGAGTCCCCAACCAAGGAAACCCCATAAGCACAAAGATTCCCCCCCTATAGGAACCCCAACTTTGACATTTGTCCCTTCCCAACCAATCCATCCAAGTTGGCCACCCTTGCCAACCTAGCTTTGGTTGTTCCCAACCAATTTGCAGCTGTTATAGTAGAGTGACAAATTTCCCCAATCCCAAAGGTCCCAACTCCATTGTGAGTCACCCCACAACTTCACTTTGTAACCGCCGCAATTGTAACGCAAGCTCAAGAACTTTGAATCTTCATAGCTTTCGCGTTCTTGCTCCAATTGAAGAGATTCTTGTTGCGTCGGAAAGATCTTCTCAAGATCTATCATCACAAATACCTGCTCAAACAAAAATAACACAAAACACATTCCCAAACTCCAGAACACACACCACACAAATGCTTGCACATTCAAACCACACATGCAAGTTGAAAACATGGGATGGGAGGCAGACAGAATGTGATAGCATATGATGACATCACACAACAATTTTGGCGTGATTAAGCAAGGTAGGATGATTCAGCAAGGAAGGGGGGGATCAAAAAGGTAGGAGAGATTCAGCAAGAGAGGGGGGATTCAGCAATGTAGCGGTTACTCTGTAAGTTAGGGATGATTAATCCAGGTAGGGGTGTTTAAGCAAGGAAGAGGGAATTCAGCAAGAGGGTGGGGATTCAGAAAGGTAGGGGTGATTAAGTAAGGTGGGGGTGAATAAGCAAGGTAGGAGTGATTTAGCAAGGTAGGGGTGATTAAGCAAGGTAGGGGTGATTAAGAAAGGGAGGGATGATTCATCAAGCAAGGGACAATTCAGCAAGGTAGGGATGATTAAGCATCATCGGGATGATCAATCAATGTGAGGGTGACTAAGCAAGAGGGTGGGAAGTCAGCAAGATAGGGAGTAGGTAGGGGTGATTAAGCAAGGAATAGGATATTCAGCAAGGGAGGGGGGATTCAGCAAGAAAGGGGTGATTAAGCAAGGAAGGTAGATGGAATTCAGCTAGAGGGTGGGAATTCTGCAAGGTAGGTTTGATTGAGCAAGGTATGGCCGACTGAGCAAGGTAGGGTCGATGAAGCAAGGTAGGGTTGATTCAGCAAGGAAGAAGAGATTCAGCAAGATAGAGAGAACTTAGCAGGGTATGGTAGATTCAGCAATATAAGGGAAATTCTGCAAATTTCGTGTGATTAATATAGGGCTGATTAATCAAGGTAGGGGTCATTATGCAAGGTAGGAGTGATTAGAAAAGGAAGGGGAAATTTAGCAAGGTAGTGAGAATGCAGCAAGGTAGGGGTGATTAAGCAAGGTAGGGGTGATTCAGCAAGTTAGGGTTGACTAAGCAACGTAGTGGGAATTCAGCAAGGTAGGGATGATTAATAAAGGTAGGGGTGATTCAGAAAGGGAGGGGAGATTCAGAAAGAAAGGGACGACTAAAAAATATAGGGAGAAATCCAGCAAGGTAGGGGTGATTCAGGAGGTAGCGGGGATTCGTCATGGTAGCGAGAATCCAGCAAGGTAGGGGGAATTCAGCAAGGTAGGGTTGATTCAATACAGATGGGGGGATTCAGCAAGGCAGGGGGGATTCAGCAAGGCAGGGGGAATTCAGCAAGATAAGGGTGATTATGCAAGGTAGGTGTGATTTAGCAAGAGAGGGTTGCTTAAGCAGCGTGGTGGTAATTCAGCAAGGTAGGGACGATAAATAAAGGTCGGAGTAAATCAGACAGGGAGGGGGGATTCAGACAGAGGAAGAGAACTCAGCAAGATAGGGTAGATTCAGTGAGATAGGGGGGATGGAGCAATTTAGGGGTGATAAAGCAAGGTAGGAATGATTCAGCAAGTTAGGAGGGATTCAGCAGTGTAGCATTGACTCAACAAGGTAGGAATGATAGGGGTGATTAAGCAAGGAACAGGGAATTCAGCAAGGAGGTGGGAATTCAGCAAGGTAGGGGGAATTCAGCAAGGTAGGGTTGATTCAATACGGATGGGAGGATTCAGCAAGGCAGGGGGGATTCAGCAAGATAAGGGTGATTAAGCAAGGTAGGGGTGATTAATCAAGGTAGGTGTGATTGAGAAAGGTAGGGATGATTCAGCAAGATAGTGATAATTTAGCAAGGTAGGGGTGATTAAGCAAGGTAGGGGGATTCAGCAAGATAGGGAGAATTCAGCAAGGTAGGGGGGATTCAGCAAGGTAGGGGTGATTGAGCAAGGTAGGGGTGATTAAGCAAGGTACTGAAAATTCAGCAAGGTAGGAGAGTTTCAGTAAGATAGGGAAAATTCAGCAAGGTAGGGAGGATTCAGCAAGAGAGGGGGAATTCAGACAGGTAGGGGTGATTAATGCTAGGTGGGGGTTCTTCATCATACTATGCGAGACTAAGCAAGGTAGGAGTGCTTTAAAAAGGTAAGGGGGAACTCAGCAAGGTAGGCATAATTATGCAAGGTAGGGATGATTCAGAAAGGTGGGGGGGATTCAGCAAGGTAGGGGGGATTTCAGCCAGATAGGGGTGATTAATCAAGTATGGGGGTGTCCAACAAGATAGACGAGATTCAGCAATGTAGAGGTGACTCAGCAAGGTAGGGATGATTAATCAAGGTAGGGGTGATTATGCAAGGAAGAGGGAATTCTGCAAGGGGGTGATTTGGCAAGGTAGGAGAGATTCAGGAAAGTAGGGGATATTTAGCAATTCTACAATTGGGTTCCGAACCAAACCCATCAGTCTCACCTCTGCTGTTGGCTTCTGAACCCCACTCACCCGTCTCACATCTCCTGTTGGGTCTTCAACCCCACTCAACCGTCTCACCTTTACAATTGGGTTCCGAACCCCACACACCCGTCTCATCTCTGCAGTTGGTTTCTGAACCCCACTCATCCATTTCACCTCTCCAGTTCGGTTGTGAACCTCACTCACCCGTCTAACCCTATACTATGGGGTTTTGAACCCCACTCACCTGTCTCACCTCTCCAGTTGGGCCTTGAACCCCACTCAGCCGTCACACCTCAAGAGTTGGGTTGTGAACCCCATTAACAAGTCTCACCTCTGCAGTTGGGTTCGGAACTCCACTCACCCTCTCACATCTCCAGTTGGGTCTTGAACCCCACTCACTCATCTCACCTCTACTGTTGGGCTCTTAACCCCACTCACCCGTCTCACTTCTACCGTTAGGTTCTAAACCCCACTTACCCGCTCACCTCTACTATTTGGTTCTAAACCCCACTCACCCGTCTCACCTCTACAGTTGGGTTCTAAACCCCACTCACCCAACTCACCTCTGCTGTTGGGTTCTGAACTCCACTCACCCGTATCACCTCGACTGTTGGGTTCTGAACCCCACTCACCCGTCTCACCTCTACAGTGGTGTTCCGAACCCCACCCACCCGTCTCACCTCTACAGTTGGGTTCTGAACCCCACTCACCCGATTCACCTTTCCAATTGGGTCCTATACCCCACTCACTCGTCTCACCTCAATAGTTGGGTTCTGAACCGCACTTACCCGTCTCACCTTTGCTGTTGGGTTCAAAACCCCACTCACCCGTCTAACCTCTGCAGTTGTGTTCTGATCCTCACTCACCCATCTCACCTCTTCCTGTTCAGTTTTGAAACCCACTCACCCGTCTCACCTCTACTGTTGTTTTGGGAACCCCACTAACCCGTCTCACCCCTACAGTTCGATTCCGAACCCCACCCACCCGTCTCACCTTTACTGTTGGGATCTGAACCCCACTCACCCGTCTCACGTCTGCAGTTGGCTTCTCAGCCCCACGCACACATTTCACCTCTGCAGTTGGCTTCTGAACCCCACTCACCCGCCTCACCACTTTTGTTGGGTTCTGAACCCCACTCAACCGTCTAACCTATACAGTTAGGTTTTGAACCCAACTCACCCGACTCACCTCTGCTGTTGGGTTCTGAACTCCACTCACCCGTATCACCTCTACTCTTGGGTTCTGAACCCTCTCACCCATCTCACCTCTACCGTTGGGTTTTGAACCCCACTAACCCGTCTCACATCTACAGTTGGGTTTTGAACCCCACTCACCCATTTCACCTCTCCACTGGGGTTCCAAACCCCACCCACTCGTCTCACCTCTACAGTTGGGTTTTGAACCCCACTAACCCGTCTCACCTCTAATGTTGCTTAGGGAACCCCAGTCACCCGTCTCACAACTACAGTTGGGTTCCGAACCCCACCCACGCGACTCACCTCTACCGTTGGGTTCTGAACCCCACTAACCCACTCACCTCTACAGTTGGGTTCTGAACCCCACTCACCCGTCTCACCTCTACAGTTGGGTTCTAAATCCCACTCACCCGTATCACCTCTACTGTGGGGTTCTTAACCCCACTCACCCGTCTCACCTCTACCGTTGGGTTATGAACCCCATTTACCAGTTTCACCTCTACACTGGGGTTCCAAACCCCACCCTCTCATCTCACCTCTACAGTTGAGTTCTGAACCCCACTCACCTGCTCACCTCCACTGTTTGGTTCTGAACTCCACTCACCCGTCTCACCTCTACTGTTGGGTTCTGAACCCCACACTTTCGTGTCAACTCTGCAATTGGGTTCTAAACTCCACTCACCCGTATCACCTCTACTGTTGGGTTCTTAACCCCACCCACCCGTCTCACCTTAGGTTCAAAACCCCACTCACCCATCTCACCTCTGCAGTTGGGTCCTGATCCCAACTCACCCGTCTCACCTCTCCAGTTCAGGTTGAACCCCACTCAACCGTCTCATCTCTATAGTTGGGTTCTTAATCCCACTAACCCGTCTCACCTCTACAATTGGGTTACGAACCCCACCCATCCGTCTCACCTCTACAGTTGGGTTCTGAATCCCACTCACCCGGAAACCCCTTCTCTTGGATTCTGAACCCCACTCACCTGTTTCACCTCTCCAGTGGGGTTCCAAACCCCACCCACTCGTCTCACTGCTACAGTTGGGTCCTAAACCCCACTCTCCTGTCTCACCTCCGCTGTTGGGTTTTGAACCCCATTCACTCGACTCACCTTTGCAATTGGGTTTTGGACCCCACTCACTCGTCTCACTTCTGCAGTTGGGTTGTTAACCCCACTCACTCGTCTCACCTCTGCAGTTGGGTTCTGATTCCCACTAAAACGTCTCACCTCTACTGTTGGGTTCTAAACCTCACCCACCGTAAAACCTCTCTAGTTGGGTTCTGAACCCCACTAACCCGTTTCACCTTCACTGTTGAGTTCTGAACCCAACTCAACCATTTCGCCTCAACTGCTGGGTTCTGAACCCCACTCACCCGTTTCACGTCTATAGTTGGGTTCCGAACACCACCCACCCATCTCACCTCTATAGTTTCTTTCCCAACCTCACTCACCCATCTCACCTCTCCAGTTGGGTCCTAAACCCCACTAACTAGTCGCAACTCTACAGTTGGGTTCTGAACCCCACTAACCCGTCTCACCTCTAATGTTGTTTTGGTAACCGCAATCACCAGTCTCACCTCTCCAGTTGGGTTCCGAAGCCCACACACCCGTCTCACCTCCATAGTTGGGTTCTGAACCCCACTCACCCATCTCAATTCTGCAGTTGGGTTCTAACGCCAACTCACCCGTCTCACCTCTGCAGTTGGCTTCTGAAACCCACTCACCCATCTCACCTCTCCACTTGGGTCCTGAACCCCGCTCAGCCGTCTCACCTCAATAGTTGGGTTATGAACCCCATTCACCCGTCTCACCTTTGCAGTTGGATTCTGAACCCCACTCACCCGTCTCACCTCTACAGATGGGTTCCGAACCCCACACACCTGTCTCACCTCTACAGTTGGGTTATGAACCCCACTCACCCGTCTCACTTCTGCAGTTGGATTCTGAAGCCCCCTCACCTGTCTCACCTCAAACGTTGGGTTCTGAACCTCACTCACCCGTCTCACCTCTACAGTGGGGTTGCAAACCCCACCACCGTATCACCTCTACAGCTAGCATCTTAATCCCACTCACCTGTCTTACCTCTCCACTTGGGTCCTGAACCCACTCAGCCGTCTCACCTAAAAAGTTGGGTTCTTAACCCCACTAACCCGTCTCACCTTTGCAGTTGGGTTCTGATGCCCACTCACTCGTCTCACCTCTGCAATTGGGTTCTGAGTCCCACTCACCTGTCTCATTTCTGCAGTTTGGTTCTGAACCCTAGTCACCCGTCTCACCTCTGCAGTTGGGTTCTGAACCCTACTCACCCGTCTCACCTCTACAGTTGGGTTCGGAACCACTCTTACCTCTTCTGATAGGTTCTGAACCCCTTTCACCCGTCTCACCTCTCTAGTTGGGACCTAAACCCCACTCACCGTCTCACCTCTACAGTTGGGTTCTGAACCCTGCTCACCCGTCTCACCTCTACAGTTGGGTTATGAACCCCACGAACCCGTCTCACCTGTACTATTGTTTCGGGAAACCCGCTCCCCCGTCTCACCTCTACCATTGGGTTCGGAACCCCACACACCCTTCTCACCTCTACAATTGGGTTCTGAACCCCACTCACCCATCCCACCTCTGCATTTGGCTTCTGAACCCCACTCACCCATCTCACTTCTCTAGTTGGGTCCTGAACCCCACTCACCGGTCTCACCTCTACTGATGGGTTCTGAACCGCACTCACCCGTCTCACCTCTACAGTTGGGTTCTGAATCCCACTCACCCGTCTCAACTTTCCACTTGGATCCTTTTACTCAGCCGTCTCACCTCAATTGTTGGGTTCTGAACCCCACTAACCCGTCTCACCTCTGCAGTTGGGTTCTGATCTTCACTCACCCGTCTTACCTCTTTAGTTGGGTTCTGAACACCACTCACCTGTCTCACCTCCACAGTTGGGTTCGGAACCTCACTCATCCGTCTCACCTCTACTGCTGGGTTCTGAACCCCACTCAACCGTCTCACCTTTACTGCTAGGTTCTGAACCCCACTCACCCGTTTCACCTCTACTGTTGGGTTTGGAACCGCACTCACCTGTTTTACCTCTACTGCTGGGTTCTGAACCCCACTGTAGAGGTGAGACGGGTGAGTCGGGATCAGAACCCAACTATAGAGGTGAGACGGGTGGGTGTGGTTCTGAACCCCACTGTAGAGGTGAGACTGGTGAGTGGGGCTCTGAACCCAACAGTAGATGAGAGACGGGTTAGTGGGGTTCAGAACCCAACAGCACATGTGAGATGGGTGAGAGGAGTTAAGAACCCAACTGTAGAGGTGAGACGGGTGAGTTGGGTTTAGAACCCAACAGTAGAGCTGAGCGGGTACGTGGGGTTCAGAACCCAACGGCAGAGGTGAGATGGGTGAGTGGGGATAAGAACCCAACAGTAGAGGTGAGATGGGAGAGTGGGGTTCAAGACCCAACTGGACATATGAGATGGGTGAGTGGGGTTCTGAACCAAATAGCAGAGGTAAGACGGGTTCATGGGGTTCAAAACCCAACAATTGAGGTGAGACAGCTGAGTGGGGTTAAGGACCCAACTACAGAGGTGAGACGGGTGAATGGGGTTCAGGACCCATCAGCAGAGGTATTACGGGTTGGTGGGGTTCGGAACCCCACTATAGTGGTGAGACGGGTGAGTGCGGTCCAGGAACCAAATGGAGAGGTGAGATGGGTGAGTGGGGTTCAGAAGCCAACTGCAGAGGTGAGACAGGGGAGTGGGCTCATGAACCCATCAGCAGATGTGAGACGAGTGAGTGGGGTTCAGAACCCAACTGTAGAGGTGAGACGGGTGAGTGGGGTTCAGCTCCCAACTGCAGAGGTGAGACGGGTGAGTGGGGTTCTGAACCCAAGTGCAGAGGTGAGACCGGTTAGAGGGGTTCATAACCCAACCATTGAGGTGAGCGGGGTTTAGGACCCAACTGGAGAAGTGAGATGGGTGGGTGGTGTTTGGAACCCCTCTCTAGAGGTGAGATGGGTGATTGGGGTTCAGAATCCAACTGCAGAGGTGAGACGGGTGAGTGGGGTTCAAACCCAAATTGGAGAGGTGAGACGGGTGAGTGGGGATCAAAATCCAACTGCAGGGGTGAGACGGGTGAGTGGGGTTTTGAACCCAACTGCGGAGGTGAGAAGGGTTATTGGGTTTAAGCACCCAACTATTGAGGTGAGATTGGTGAGTGGGTATAGGACCCAACTGAAACCCAACCATTGAGGTGAGACGGGTGAGCGGGGTTTAGGACCCAGCTGGAGAGGTGAGATGGGTGAGTGGGGTTCGGAATGCAATTGTAGAGGTGAGATGGTTGGGTGGTGTTTGGAACCCCACTTTAGAGGTGAGACGGGTGAGTGGGGTTCAGAACCCAACAGTAGAGGTGAGACGGGTGAGTGGGGTTCAGATACGAAGTGCTGTAATGAGATGGGTGAGTGGGGTTCAAAACCCAACTGTAGGGGTGAGACGGGTGAGTGCGGTTCCCAGATCAACTGTAGAGGTGAGACAAGTTTGTGGGATTCACAACAAAACTGTAGAGGTGAGAGAAGAGAGTGGGGCTCAATACCAAATTGGAGAAGTGAGACGGGTGAGTGGGGTTAAGAACCCAACAGTAGAGGTGATACGGGTGAGTGGAGTTAAGAACCCAACTGCAGAGGTGAGACGGGTGAGTGGGGTCCAGATCCGAACTGTAGAGGTGAGACAAGTGAGTGGGGTTTAGAACCCAACAGTATAGGTGAGAAGGGTGAGTGAGGTTCAGAACCCAAAACTAGAGGTGAGATGGATGAGTGGGGTTCAGAAGCCACCTGAAGAGGTGAGACAAGTGAGTGGGCTTCAGAACCCCACAGCAGATGTGAGACGGGTGAGTGGGGTTCAGAACCCAGCTGTAGAGGTGAGACGTGTGTGTGGGGTTCGGAACCCTACTGCAGAGGTGAGACAGGTGAGTGGGGTTCCCAAAGCAACAGTAGAGGTGAAACACGAAAGTGGGGTTCAGAACTCGACTGTAGAGGTGAGACAAGTGAGTGGGGTTCAGAACCAAACTCCTAAGAGGAGACGGGTGAGTGGGGTGCAAAACCCAACTGCAGAGGTGAGAGGGGTGAGTGGGTTTCAGTACCCAACCATTGAGGTGAAACGGGTGAGGGGGGTTTTGAACCCAGCTGGAGAGGTGTGATTGGTGAGTGGGGTTCGGAATGCAACTGTAGAGGTGAGATGGGTGGGTGGTGTTTGGAACCCCACTTTAGAGGTGAGACGGGTGAGTGGGGTTCATAACCCAACAGTAGAGGTGAGACGGGTGAGTGGGGTTCAGAAGCCAACTGCAGAGGTGAGACAGGTGAGTGGGGTTCAGAAGCCATCTGCAAAAGTGAGACGGGTGAGTGGGGTTCAGAACCCAACTACAGCGGTTAGACGGGTGAGAGGGGTTCAGAACCCAACCACTGAGGGGGGTTTAGGACCCACTTGGAGAGGTGAGATGGATGAGTGGGGTTCGGAATGCAACTGTAGAGGTGAGATGGGTGGGTGGTGTTTGGAACCCCACTTTAGGGGTGAGACAGGTGAGTGGGGTTTGGAAGCCAACTACAGAGGTGAGTCGGGTTAGTAGGGTTCAACACCCAACTATTGAGGTGAGATGGGTGAGCACGGTAAAGAACCACACAGTATAGTTGAGACGGGTGAGGAGGGTTCAGAACCAAACTGCAGAGTTGAGATGGGTTAGTGGGGTTCAGAGCCAAACTGTAGAGGTGAGCCAAATGAGTGGGGTTCAGCACCCAACAGTAGAGGTGAGCACGTTAGTGGGGTTCAGAGCCCAACGGTAGGGGTGAGACGGGTTCGTGGGGTTCAGAACCAAACAGGACAGGTGACACAAGTGAGTAGGGTTCAGAAGCCAGCTGCAAAGGTGAGACGCGTGAGTGGGGTTCAGAACCAAACTTCAGAAGTGAGACGGGTGAGTGGGGTACCGAACCCAACTGTAGAGGTGAGACGAGTGGGTGGGAATCAGAAGCCAACTGTAGAGGTGAGACGGGTGGGTGGGGTTCGGAACCCAACTGAATGGGTGAGATGGGTGAGTGGGGTTCTCAAAACAACAGGAGAGGTGAGACGGGTTAGTGGGGTTTAGAACCCAACTATCGAGGTGAGACGGGTGAGTGGGGTTCAAAACCAAACAGGAGAGGTGAGACAGGTTTGTGGGGATCAGAACCCAACTGCTGAGGTGAGAGGGGTGAGTGGGGTTTTGAACATAGCTGTTGAGGTGAGACAGGTTAGTTGGTTTCAGAACCCAACTGCAGAGGTGAGACGGGTGAGTGGGCTTCAGAACCCAACTGCAAAGGTGAGACGAGCGAGTGGGGTTCAGAACCCAATTGGAGAGGTGAGACGAGTAAGTGGGGTTCAGGACCCAAGTGGAAAGGTGAGACGAGTGAGTGGCGTTCAGTACCCAACTACAGAGGTGAAACGTGTGGGTGGGGTTCAAAATGCAGCTGTAGAGGTGAGACGGGTGAGTGGGGTTTAGAACCCAACTGGAAGGGTGAGACGGGTGAGTGGGGTTCAGAGCCCAACTATAGAGGTGAGACGAGTGAGTGGGATTCAAAACCCAACTGCAGAGGTGAGACGAGTGGGTGGGGATCAGAACCCAACAGCAGAGGTGTGACGGATGAGTGGGGTTCAGAACCCAGCAGTAGAGGTGAGACGGGTGAGTGGGGTTCAGAACCCAACTGTAGAGCTGAGACGGATGAGTGGGGTTCAGATCCCAACAGTAGAGGTGAGACGGGAAAATGGGGTTCAGAACCCAACTGTAGAGGTGAGACGTTTGAGTGGGGTTCAGAACCCAACTGCAGAGGTGAGACTGGCTATTTGGGTTAAGGGTTTAGGGTTTAGGGTTTATTGAGGTGAGACGGCTGAGTTGGGTTCAGGACCCAACTAGAGAAATGAGACGGCTCAGCGGGGTTCAAGACCCAACTGGAGAGGTGAGACGGATGAGTTAGGTTCCGAAGCCAACAGCAGAGGTGAGATGGGTATGTGGGGTTCAGAACCCAACTGTAGAGGTGAGACGGATGAGTGGGGTTCAGAACACAACAATAGAGGTGAGACGGGTTAGTGGGGTTCTGAACCCAACTGTTGAGGTGAGACGGGTGAGTGGGGTTCTGAATCCAGCAGTAGAGGTTAAACGGGTGAGTGGTGTTCAGAAACCAACAGAAGAAGTGAAACGGGAGAGTGGGATTGAGAACCCAACTGGAGAGGTGAGACGGGTGAGTGGGGTTTAGAACCCAATGGTAGAGGTGAGGCGGGTGAGTGGGGTTCAGAACCCAACGGTAGAGGTGAGACGGGTGAGTGGGCTAAGAACCCAAGAGTAGAGGTGAGACGAATGAGTGGGGTTCAAGACCCAACTGGAGATGTGAGACGGGTGAGTGGGGTTCAGAAGCCGACTGCAGAAGTGAGACGGGTTAGGGGTTTCAGAAACCAACTGCGGAAGTGAGACGGGTGAGTGGGGTTCAGAACCCAACTGGAGAGGTGAGACAAGTGAGTGGGGTTCAGAACCCATCTGCAGAGGTGATACGGGTTGGTGGGGTTCAGAACCCAACAGTAGAGGTGAGACGAGTGAGTGGGGTTCAAGATCCAACTGGAGATGTGAGACGGGTGAGTGGGGTTCAGAAGCCAATTGCAGATGTGAGACGGGTGAGTGGGGTTCAGAACCCAACTATGGAGGTCAGACGGGTGGGTAGGGTTTGGAACCCATCTGTAGAGGTGAGACGGGTGAGTGGTGTTCCTAAAATAACAGTAGAGGTGAGACAGGCTAGTGGGGTACAGAATCCAGCTGTAGAGGTGAGATGGGTGAGTGGGGTTCAAAACCCAACTGCAAAGGTGAGACGGTTGAGTGGGGTTCAGAACACAACTGCAGAGGTGAGACATGTTAGTGGGGTTCAGAACGCAACAACTCTGGTGAGACGGGTGAGTGGGGTTCACAACCCAACGGTAGAGGTAGGACAGGTGAGTGGGGTTCAGAACCCAGTTGGAGAGGTGAGACGGGTGAGTGAGGTTCCGAACCCAACAGTAGAGGTGATTTGGGTGAGTGGGGTTCAGAACCCAATAGTAGAGCTGAGACATGTGAGTTGGGTTCAGAACCCAATTGTAGAGGTGAGACGGCTGGGTGGGGTTATGAAAACAACAGTAGAGGTGAGACGGGTTAGTGAAGTTTAGAACCCAACTATAGAGGTGAGACGGTTGAGTGGGGTTCAGAACCCAACTATAGAGCTCAGACGAGTGAGTGGGGTTCAAAACCCAACTGCAGAGGTGAGATGAAGGGGTTGAGAACCCAAGTGCAGAGGAGAGATGGGTGTGTGGGGTTCAGACCCCAGTTGTAGGGGTTAGACGGGTGAGTGGGGTTTAGAACCCAACTGGAGAGGTGAGACGGGTGAGTGGGGTTCAGGACCCAACTGGAGGGGTGAGACGGGTGAGTGGGGTTCAGAACCCAGCAGTAGAGGTGAGACGGGTTAGTAATTTTCAGATCCCACCGGTAGAGGTGAGGCACATGAGTGGGGTTCAGAACCCAACAGCAAAGGTGCGACGGGTAAATGGGGTTCAGAACCCAACTGTAGAGAGAAACGGATGAGTGGGGTTTTGAACCCAACAATAGAGGTGAGACCGGTTAGTGGGGTTCAGAACCCAATTGTAGAGGTAAGACGGTTGAGTGGGGTTCAGAATCCAGCAGTAGAGGTTAAACGGGTGAGTGGTGTTCAGAAACCAACAGTAGAAGTGAAACGGGTGAGTGAGGTTGAGAACCCAACTGGAGAGGTGAGACGGAAGAGTGGGGTTTAGAACCCAACAGTAGAGGTGAGACGGGTGAGTGGGGTTCCGAACCCAACGGTAGAGGTGAGACGGGTGAGTGGGGCTAAGAACCCAAGAGTAGAGGTGAGACGGGTGAGTGGAGTTCAGAACCCAATTGTAGAGCTGAGACGGATGATTGGGGTTCAGAACCCAACAGTAGAGGTGAGACGTGTGAGTGGGGTTCAGAACCCAACTGTAGAGGTGAGACGGGTGAGTGGGGTTCAGAACCCAACAGTAGAGATAAGCGGGTGAGTTGGGTTAAGAACCCAACAGTAGAGGTGAGACGGGTGAGTGGGGTTCAACACCCAACTGGAGATGTGAGACGGGTGAGTGGGGTTCAGAAGCCAACTGCAGAGGTGAGACGGGTGAGGGGGTTCAGAAACCAACTACAGAAGTGAGACGGGTGAGTGGGGTTCAGAACCCAACTGGAGAGGTGAGACGGGTGTGTGGGGTTCAGAACCCAACTGGAGAGGTGAGACATGAGTGGGGTTCAGAACCCATCTGTAGAGGTGATACGGGTTGGTGGGGTCCAGAACCCAACAGTAGAGGTGAGACAGGTTAGTGAGATTCTGGACCCAACTGGAGAGGTGAGACGGGTGAGTGGGGTTCAGATCCCAGCTGCTGAGCTGAAGCGAGTGAGTGGGGTTCAGAACCCAACTGCAGAGGTGAGACAGGTGGGTGGGGTTAACAACCCAACCGTTGAGGTGAGAGGGTTGAGTGGGGTCCAAAGCGCAACTGCATAGGTGAGACGGGTGAGTGGGATTCAGGGCCGAACTGGAGAGGTGAGAGGGGTGAGTGGGGATCAGAATCCAAGAGTAGAGGTGAGTTGGGTTAGTGGGGTTAGAACCCAACTGTAGAGGTGAGACGAATGAGTCGGGTTCAGAACCCAACAATAGAGGTGAGATGGGTGAGTGGGGTTCAGAACCCAGTAGTTGAGGTGAAGCGGGTGAGTGGAATTCAGAACCCAGCAGTAGAAGTGAAAAGGGTGAGTGGGGTTGAGTTACCAATTGGAAATGTGAAACGGGTGAGGGAGGTTCAGAACCCAACTGGAAATGTGAAACGGATGAGTGAGGTTATGAACCCAACTATTGAGGTGAGATGGCTGAGTGGGGTTTAGGACCAAACTAGAGAGGTGAGACGGGTGAGTAGGGTTCAGAACCCATCTGTAGAGGTGATACGGGTTGGTGGGGTTCGGAACCCCATTGAAGAGGTGAGACGGGTGAGTGGGGTTTAAAACACAGCAGTAGAGGTGAGACGGGTGAGTGAGGTTCAGGACCCAACTGAAGAGGTGACATGGGTGAGTGGGGTTCAAGACCCAACTCGAGAGTTGAGAAGGGTAAGTTGGGTTCAGAATCCAGCAGTCGAGGTGAGATGGGTGAGTGGGGTTCAGAACCCAACTGCAGAGGTGAGACAGATAAGTGGGATTCAGAACCCAACTGTAGGGATGAGACGGGTGAGTGGGGTTTAGATCCCAACAATGAGGTGAGACGGGTGAGTGGGGGTCAGAACCCAACTGCAAAGGTGAGACGGAGTGGGGCTAAGAAACCAACAGCAAAGGTGAGACAGGTGAGTGGGGTTCAGGACGCAACTGGAAAGATCAGAAGGGTGAGTGGGGTACTGAACCCAACAGCAGAGGTGAGATTGGTGAGTGGGATTCATAACCCAACTATGGAGCGAGTGAGTGGGGTTCAGAACCCAACTGCAGAGGTGAGACGAGTGAGTGGGGCTTAGAACCCAAATGCAGAGGTGAGACGGGTGGGTGGGGTTTAGATCCCAACTGCAAAGGTGAGACGGGTGAGTGGGTTTCAGAACCGAACTGGAGAGGTGAGACGGGTGAGTGGGTTTCAGAACCGAACTGGAGAGGTGAGATGGGTGAGTGGGGTTTATGACCCAACTGGAGAGGTGCGATGGGTGAGTGGGGTTTAGAACCCAACAATAGAGGTGCAACGGGTAAATGGGGTTCAGAACCCAACTGTAGAGGTGAGACGTGTGAGTGGGGTTCAGAACCCAACTGGAGAGTTGAGACGGGTGAGTGGAGTTTAGAACCCAACTGCAGAGTAGAGACGGGTGAGTGGGGTTTAGAACCCAACTGCAGAGGTGAGACAGGTGGGTGGGATTAACAATCCAATTGCAGAGGTGAGACGGGTGAGTGGGGTTCAAAACCCAACTGCATCAGTGAGACGGGTGAGTGGGGTTCAGGACCCATTTGGAGAGGTGAGACGGGTGATTGAGGTTCAGAATCCAACTGTAGACGTGAGACAGATGAGTGGGGTTCAGAACCCAAAAATAGAGGTGAGATGGGTGAGTGGGGTTCAGAACCCAGTAGATGAGGTCAAACGGGTGATTGTGGTTCAGAACCCAACAGTAGAAGTGAAACGGGGGAGTGGGGTTCAGAACCCAACTGGAAAGGTGAAACGGCTGAGTGAGGTTCAGAACCCAACTGCAGAGGTGTTACGGGTTAAAGGGGTTATGAACCCAACTATTGAGGTGAGACGGCTGAGTGGGGTTCAGGATCCAACTAGAGAGGTGAGACGGTTGAGTGGGGTTCAGAACCCATCTGTAGAGGTGATACGGGTGAGTGGGGTTTGAGCACAGCAGTAGAGGTGAGACGGGTGAGTGAGGTTCAGGTCCCAACTGAAGAGGTGACATGGGTGAGTGGGGTTCAGGACGCAACAGGAGAGTTGAGAAGGGTGAGTGGGGTTCAGAACCCACCAGTAGAGGTGAGATGGGTGAGTGGGGTTCAGAACCTTGGTGCAGAGGTGAGACGCGTGAGTGGGGCTCAGAACCCAACTGCAAAGGTGAGACGGGTGAGTGGGGTTCAGGGCCCATTTGGAGAGGTGAGACGGGTGATTGAGGTTCAGAACCCAACTGTAGAGGTGAGACAGATGAGTGGGGTTCAGAACCCAACAATAGAGGTGAGATGGGTGAGTGGGGTTCAGAACCCAGTAGATGAGGTCAAACGGGTGAGTGCGGTTCAGAACCCAACAGTAGAAGTGAAACGGGGGAGTGGGGTTCAGAACCCAACTGGAAAGGTGAAACGGCTGAGTGAGGTTCAGAACCCAACTGCAGAGGTGTTACGGGTTAAAGGGGTTATGAACCCAACTATTGATGTGAGACGGCTGAGTGGGGTTCAGGACCCAACTAGAGAGGTGAGACGGTTGAGTGGGATTCAGAACCCATCTGTAGAGGTAATACGGGTGAGTGGGGTTTAGAACACAGAGGTAGAGGTGAGACGGGTGAGTGAGGTTCAGGACCCAACTGAAGAGGTTACATGGGTGAGTGGGTTTCAGGACGCAACTGGAGAGTTGAGAAGGGTGAGTGGGGTTCAGAACCCAGCAGTAGAGGTGAGATGGGTGAGTGGGGTTCAGAACCCAAGTGCAGAGGTGAGACGCGTGAGTGGGGCTCAGAACCCAACTGCAAAGGTGAGACGGGTGAGTGGGGTTCAGGACCCAACTGGATTGTTGAGAAGGGTGAGTGGGGTTTAGAATCCAACAGCAGAGGTGAGAATGGTGAGTGGGGTTCAGAACCCAACGATAGAGCTGAGACGAGTGAGTGGGGTTTATAACCCAACTGCAGAGGTGAGATGAGTGAGTGGGGTTCAGAACACAAGTGCAGAAGTGAGACGGGTGGGTGGGGTTCAGAACCCAACTGGAGAGGTGAGACGAGTGAGTGGGGCTCAGAACCCAACTGTAGAGGTGAGACGGGTAGGTGGGGTTCAGAACCCCACTGTAGAGGTGAGACGGGTGAGTGGGGTTCAGAACCCAACAGTAGAGGAGAGACGGGTGAGTGGGGTACAGAACTGACCAGTAGACGTGAGACGAATGAGTGGCGCTCATAACCCAACAGTACAGGTGAGCGGGTTAGTGGGGTTCAAAACCCAACGGTAGAGGTGAGATCGGTGAGTGGAATCAAGAACCCAAGAGTAGAGGTGACACGGGTGAGTGGGGTTTAAGACCCGACTTTAGATGAGAGACAATTGATTGGGGTTCAGAAGCCAACTGCAACGGTAACATGGGTGAGTGGGGTTCAGAAACCAACTGTAGGGGTGAGACGGGTGATTAAGGTTCAAAACCGAACTGGAGAGGTGAGACGGGTCTGTGGGGTTCAGTACCCAGCTTATGAGGTGAGACGGGTGAGTGAGGTTTAGGACCCAACTAGAGAGGTGAGACAGGTGAATGCGGTTTAGAACCCAACAGTAGAGGTAAGACGGGTGAGTGCGGTTCAGAAGCCAACTGCAGAAGTGAGATGGGTGAGTGGGGTTCAGAACCCAACTACAGAGGTGAGACGAGTGAGTGGGGTTCTAAACCCCACTCACCCGTCTCACCTCTACTCTTGGATTCTAAACCCCACTTACCTGTCGCACCTCTTCTGTAGGGTTCCTAACCCCACCAATCTGTATCACCTCTATAGATGGGTTTTGAACCCCACTCACTCGTCTCACCTCTCGAGTTGGGTCCTGAATCCCACTCAGCCGTCTCACCTCAATAGTTGGGTTCTGAACCCCACTCATTCGTCTCACCTCTGCAGTTGGGTTCTAAACCCTACACACCCGTCTCACCTCTCCAGTTAGATTCTAAACCCCACTCACCGTCTCATCTCTACAGTTTGGTTCCGAACCCCATTTACCCATCTCACCTCTACAGTTGGGTTCTGAACCTCACTCACCCATCTCACCTCTACAGTTGGGTTCAAAACCCCACTCACCCGTCTCACCTCTACAGTTTGGTTATGAACTCCACCCACCCATCTCTCCTCTGCACTTGGGTTCTGAACCCCTTCGTCTCACCTCTGCAGTTGGGTTCTGAACCCCACTCACCCGTCTCACCGCTGCATCTGGCTTCTGAACTCCACTCACCTTTCCCACCTGTCCAGTTTGGTTCTGAACCCTACTAACCTACTCACCTTTACTGTTGGGTTCTGAACCCCACTCACTTGTCTCACCTCTACAGTTGGGTTCTGAACCCCACAAACCCATCTCAACTCTGCAGTTGGGTCTGAACCCACCTCACCCATCTCCACTATAATGTGTGGTTCTTAACCTCACTCACCCATGTCACCTTTCCAGTTGGGTCCTAAACCCCGCTCACCCATCTAGCCTCAATAGTTGGGTGTTGAACCCCACTAATCCGTCTAACCTCTGCAGTTGGCTTCTGAACCCCACTCACCTGTCTCATCTCTAAAGTGGGGTTCCAAACACCACCCACCCATCTCACCTCTCCCGCTGGGTCCTGAACCCCCCTCACCCGTCTCACCTCAATGGTTGGGTTCTGAACCCCACTCACCCGTCTCACCTCTGCAGTTGGGTGTTGAACCCCACTCACCCCTTCTCCCCTTTCGAGTTTGGTTCTGAACCCCACTCACTCGTCTCACCTCTACAGTTGGGTTCTGAACCCCACTTTCCTGTTTCACCTCTACTATTGCTTTGGGAACCCCACTCACCTGTCTCACCTCTACAGTTGGGTTCCAAACCCCACACGCACGTCTCACCTCTACTGTTGAGTTCTGAAACCCAATCACCCGTCTCACATCTGCTGTGGGGTTCTGAAGCCCACTCACGTGTCTCACCTCTGCAGTTGGCTATTGAACCCCACTCATCCATCTCACCTCTAGTGTTGGGTTCTGAACCCCAGTCACCCGTCTCACCTCTACTGTTGGGTTCTAAACCCCACTCACTTGTCTCACCTCTACAGTTGGGATCTGGACCCCACTCACCCGTCTCACCTCTGCATTTGGGTTCTGAACTCCACTCACCCGTATCACCTCTACTGTTGGGTTCTTAACCCCACTCACCCGTCTCACCTCTACAATTCGGTTTTGAACCCCACTTTCTTGTCTCACCTCTACAGTTGGGTTCTAAACCCCACAAACCTGTCTCACCTCTACAGTTGATCTCGGAATCGCACTCACTCGTCTCACCCCTATAGTTGGGTTCTGAATCCCACTCACCCGTCTCACTTCAGCACTTGGCTTCTGAACCCCACTCACCCGTCTCACCTCTACTGTTGGGTTCTGAACTCCACTCACCCGTCTCACCTCTAGAGTGGGGTTCCAAACACCACCCACCCATCTCACCTCTATAGTTGCAATCCGAACCCCCCTCATCCATCTCACCAGTTGGGTTCAAAACCCCGCTCACCCGTCTCACCTCAATGGTTGGGTCCTAAACCCCTCTCACCCGTCTCATCCTAAACACAGTCTAAACTCCCACCACCACCAGATCTCAACTCCTACCACCACCTGGTCTAAAATCCCACCACCACCCTGTCTTAAATCCCACCATCATACGGTCTAAACACCCACCACCACCGGGTCTAATCTCCCGTCACCACGCGGTCTGAACTCCCATAACCACCCAGTCTAAACACCCACAAAAATCCCGTCTAAACTCATACTACCACGCCGTCTGAAATCCCACCACCACCTGGTCTAAACTCCCACTACCACACGGTCTAAACTCCCACCACCACCCAGTCTGAACTTCTATGAACACCCCGTCTAAGCTCCCACAACCACACGGTCTAAACTCCCACCACAACCTGGTCTAAACTCCCACCACAACCCGGTCTAAACTCCCACCGTCACCAGGTCTAAACTCCTACCACCACCCAGTCTAATCTCCCACCACCACTTGGTTTAAACTCCCACCACCACCTAGTCTAAACTCCAATGAACAACCCGTCTAAACTGATACCACCACGCCGTCTAAACTCCCACCACCAGCCGGTCTCAATTCCCACCACCAACCGTTCAAAACTCCTACCACCACCTAGTCTGAAATCCCATGAACACCCTGTCTAAACTCCCACCACCATCCAGTCTAAACTCCCACAACCACCCGGTCTAAGCTTCCGCCACCACCCGGTCTAAACTCCCACAAACAACCTGTCTCTAGTCCCACCACCACCCGGTCTAAACTCCCACCACCACCCGGTCTAAACTCCCACTACCACCCTGTCTAAACTCCCACCACCACCATGTTGAATCCCCCACCATGACTTGGTCTAAACTCCCACCATAAACTGGTCTAAACTGCCACCACCGCCTGGTCTCAACTCCCACAACCACCTAGTCTAAAATCCCGCCACCAACCTTTCAAAACTCCCACCACCAACCAGTCAGGACTCCCATGAACACCCTGTCTAGACTCTCACCACCACATGGTCTAAACTCCCACCACCATCCGTTCTCAATTCTCACCACAACCTAGTCTAAACTCCCACAGACACCCCGTCTTAACTCCCACTGCCACCCGGTCTAAACTCCCACCACCACCCGGTCTAATCTCCCACCACCACCAGGTCTAAAATCCCACCACCACCCTGTCTACAATCCCAGCATCATACGGTCTAAACTCCCACCACCACCGGGTCTAAACACCTGTCACCACCCGGTCTAAACTCCCACCACAACCCCGTCTAAACTCCCACCACAACCCGGTCTAAACTCCCAACACCACCCGGTTTAAACTCCCACCACCACCCATCTAGACTCCTACCACCACCTGGTCTTAACTCCCACCACCACGCGGTCTAAACTCCCATGTGTAATAATTTGACAAGGTGGTGCTCGACTTGCAGGAGACTGAGTATTGAATCTGCTTGGGTCAAGCCTTGGGTCTAGTAGTACCTCTACTACTCGAGAGTACTTGTAAGGATCGTTATTCTGGAATGGTAGACTAGTAAGACAGCGGAAGACTTATATGAGTGAACCTGAGCACATGAACTTGTGGGTAGTCGAAGGTTGAATAACTTGAGCACATAATTTTGTGGAAAGTCAAGGTTAATAATAGAAAGGCATTACAAGGATTTATAGCTTTAGGGAAAGTACATGTTCGGCTAGTTGCGCGCTATGCGACCTATTCGTCATACTATAGGTTCGCGACTGTTTGCATGACTGAAACGACTCGTTACGCCTATTCACATAACTGAAGCAGTATGCTGAAGTCATCCCGGAGACCCGCGATGCTTTGCTGACATCAGCACTCGGGCATGGATGCTTACTGAGAAACTCGATACTGCTAGCTACACCAAAAACGGAACTTGCAGGAATGCAAAACTTCATATATTACAACACTCCCCTTCATTCCTGGAAGTTCAATGTAGTCACGTCGTGGTTGGAGTTCCGCGAATGAGGTCTGTAGTTTTGAATCTTGTGACGTGTCAACTTCATGTGCTGTAAGTAGTCGGCAGTCATTCCATTGGTCAAATGGTAGTCCAATCGCTTTCTTCCCTTGTTGATGACGAATTTTGGCTTTGACGAAGTGCGCATAGATCCTCCTTTCCCCCCCCTCACTTCGGCGGAGCAACAATAAGTCGGGTTTGGTGGGACAAGTGGTTGGGGCTGCATCAATGAACGTGGCAAGGCCGAAGGGGACGAATGCAAAACCACGAGAGTATTGCATGAGGTTGAGAGGAGGCTCGGCATCGTTCGGAGGCTTGACAAAGAACCATGAAGTGACGGGCAAATCTGATGGTGCAGTTTCGGGCAGGGAAATATGTTGAGTCAGCAGTGCACGCAGCTGCTCACGTTGTTTGTGTAGGGTACTGCTCAACCGTTCTGCTTCGTTGCATTGTTGAACGCTATGATGAAGGGTTTGATGACGGTTGATGCCCATGCCTTGCTTGTAAACGTTGGAGCTCGTAGAGTGATAATCGGCTGTAGTAGAGGAAAGTTTGCAGCATGGTACTGAGCTCGCTTGCTGCTATACTCAGCCAAGCAAGAATCAGGAGGGTGAAATATGAAGGGAGTAAAAGCCTTGAGATTGAGTAACCTTTTTCTGGGAGACTGGTAGTTGAAGAATTGTCAGAAGGCTTGTCGAGAGTAGTTGTAGCGTCGAAGAATTTTTCAGGGGCGAGTTGCAGAGTTTCCTTGTCATCTTGAATAATATTGTCCTCGATATCAATGGCCGGTGTGTCGGCAAGGATGTCGCTGGTGCCGTTACTCAAGTTTTCTTCTTCGCTGCTGCTGAAGTCCATTGGTGGAGCGGTTACCAAAGCTGCTGCTGCGATGATTGGAGGAGCGTGAGAAGAAGTGACATCTTCGGAAGATTTTGCTGCTTTGAATCGTAAGACGAATACGCCATTCTTGGTTACTGCTCTTCCAATGTATGTGTTGTCCACATCATGTAGTAACTCTTGCTCTTGTGTCGTGCAGTTTCTGACCGTGCGGATGTTCTTCTTCAAGAGTTGAGTAGTTGACACTAAATTGAAGCCGAGGTTGTCGACGATTAAAACTTGGGTAAGGCATAAAGAGTTCCCTGTATCGATTGATGTCAAAAGTAGTTGTAGCGTCGAAGAATCTTTCGAAGAATTTGACAAGGTGGTGCTCGACTTGCAGGAGACTAAGTATAGAATCTGCTTGAGTCAAGCCTTGGGTCTAGTAGTATCTCTACTACTCGATAGTGTTTGTAAGGATCGTAATTCTGGAATGGTAGACTAGTAAGACAGCGGAAGTCTTATAAGAGTGAACCTGAGCACATGAACTTGTGGGTAGTCGAAGGTTGAATAACCTGAGCACATAATTCTGTGGAAAGTCAAGGTTAATAATAGAAAGGCATTACAAGGATTTATAGCTCTAGGGAAAGTACCTGTTCGGCTAGTTGCGCGCTATGCGACCTATTCGTCATACTATAGGGTCGCGACTGTTCGCATGACTGGAACGACTTGTTACGCCTATTCGTGTAACTAAAGCGGTATGCTGAAGTCATCCCGGAGACCCGCGATGCTTTGCTGACATCAGCACTCGGGCATGGATGCTTACTGAGAAACTCGATACTGCTAGCTACACCAAAAACGGAACTTGCATGAATGCAAAACTTCATACATCACAACACCATGATCAAACCATCTAGAATCCCACCACCACACGGTCTAAACTCCCACCACCACCCAGTCTACATTCCCACCACAACCCGGTCTAAGTTCCCACCACCACCCGGTCTAAACTACCACAGACACCCCATCTTATCTCCCACCACCACCCGTTCTAAACTCCCACCACCACCCGGTCTCAACTCCCACCACCACCTGGTCTAAAATCCCACCACCACCCTGTCTTAAATCCCACCATCATATGATCTAAACGCCAACCACCACCGGGTCTAAACTCCCGTCACCACGCGGTTGTGAACTCCCACAACCACCTGGTCTAAACACCCACAAACGCCCCATCAAAACTCATACTACCATGCCGTCTGAAATCCCACCACCACCCGGTCTAAACTCCTACCACCACACGGTCTAAACTCCCACCACCACCCAGTCTGAACTCCCATGAACACCCCGTCTAAGCTCCCACAACCACACGATCTAAACTCCCACTACAACCTGGTCTAAACTCCCACCACAACCCAGTCTAAACTCCCACCACCACCGAGTCTAAACTCTCACACCGCCCGGTCTAAAATAACACCACTATCCGATCTAAACTCCCACCACCACCTAGTCTAAACTCCCATCACCACCCGGTCTAAACTCCCACAACCACCCCGTCTAAACTCCCACAAACATCCTGTCTAAACTCATACCAGCACACCATCTAAACTCCCACCACCACCCGGTCTAAGCTCCAACAACCACCCCGTCTAGACTCCCACCACCACACGGTCTAAACTCCCACAAACACCTCGGCTACACTCATACCAACATGCCGTCAAAACTCCCACCACCACCCGATCTAAACTCCCACCAGCACCTGGACTAAACTCCCACCACCACCCGGTCTAAACTCCCACCACCATTCAGTCTAAACTCCCACCACCACCCGGTCTAAACTCCTACCACCAACTGGTCAAAACTCCAACCACCACCCAGTCTGAACTCCCGTGAACACCCTGTCTAAACTCCCACAACCACACGGTCTAAACTCCCACCACCACCCAGTCTAAACTCCCACCACCACCCGATCTAAGACTCATACCACCACCCGGTCTCAATTCCCACCACTACGTGGTCTAATATCCCACCACCACACGGTCTAAAATCCCACCACCAACCTGGTCAAAACTCCCACCACCAACCCGTCTTAACTACCACCACAATCCGGTCTAAACTTCCAACACCACCCGGTCTAAACTCTCACCACCACCCCATCTAGACTCCTACCACCACCCAGTCTAAACTCCCACCACCACCCGGTCTTAGTTTCCACAAACACGTCATCTAGACTCCCACAACCACACGGTCTAAACTCCCAGCACATCCTGGTCTAAACTCCCACCACCACCTGGTCTAATCTCCAACCACCACCCGGTCTAAAATCCCACCACCAACCTGGTCTAAACTCCCACCACCAACCCGTCTTAACTACCACCACAATCCGGTCTAAACTTCCAACACCACCCGGTCTAAACTCTCACCACCACCCCATCTAGACTCCCACCACCACCCGGTCTTAGTTTCCACAAACAGGTCATCTAGACTCCCACAACCACACGGTCTAAACTCCCACCACCACACAGTCTAAACACCCACCACATCCTGGTCCAAACTCCCACCACCACCTGGTCTAAACTCCAACCACCACCCGGTCTAAACTCCCACCACCACTCAGAGTAAACTCCAATCACCACCCGGTCTAAACTCCCACCACCACCCAGTCTAGACTCCCACCACCACCCGGTCTAAACTCCCGCCACCAGCCGGTCTAAACTCCAATGAACACCCCATCTAAACCGATACCACCATGCCGACTAATCTCCCACCACCATCCGGTCTAAAATCCCTCCACCACCTGGTCTAAACTCCCACCACCACCTGGTCTAAACTCACACCACCAACTGGTCGGAACTCCTAAGAACACCCCGTCTGGAGTCCCACCACCACACGGTCTAAAATCCCACCACCACCCAGTCTTAACTCCCACCACAACCCAGTCTAAACTCCCACCACCACCTGGTCGAAACTCCCACCACCTTTCTGTCCAAACTCCCACCACAACCCGGTCTAAACTCCCAACACCACCCAGTCTAAGCTCTCACCACCACCCCATCTAAGCTCCTACCACAACCCGGTCTAAACTCCCACCACTATCCGGTCTTAATTCCCACGACCACCCGGTCTAAACTCCAACCACCACCCGGTTTAAACCCCCACCACCACCCAATCTAAGATCCCACCAACATCCGGTCTAAGCTCCCACCACCACCCTGTCTAGACTCCCACCACCACCTAGTCTGAACTCCGACCACCTTCCTGTCTAAACTCCTACCACCTCGCCATCTCAACTCCCACCACCACCAGGTCTAAACTCCAACAAATTACCCGTCTAAACTCATACCACCAAGCCGTTTAAACTCCCACCACCACCCAGTCAAAACTCCCACCATTACCTGATCTAAACTCCCACCTCCACCTGGTCTTAAGTCCCACAACCACCCGGTCTAAACTCCCACAAACACCATGTCTAAACTCATACAACCACGCCGTCTAATCTCCCACCATCACATGGTCTAAACTCCCACCACCACCCGATCTAAACTCCAACCACCACCCTGTCTAAACTCCCACGACTATCCGGTCTAAACTTCCACCTCCACTTGGTCTAAAGTCCCACCACCATCCAGTGCAAACTCCAATGAACACCCCGTCTAAACTGATACCACCATGTCGTCTAAACTCCTACCACCATCCGGTCAAAAATCCCACCACCACCTGGTCTTAACTCCCACCACCACCTGGTCTACATTCCACCACCAACCGGTCAAAACTCCGACCACCGACCAGTCTGAACTCCCATGAACACCCCATCTAAGCTCCCACCACAACCCGGTGTAAACACCCATCAAAATCCGGTCTTAAGTGCCACCACCACCAGGTCTAAACTCCCATAAACACCCCGTCTTAACTCCCACCACTACCTGGTCTAAACTCCTACTACCACCCGGTGTAAACTCCCACCACCACCTGACCCTGTCTAAACTGATACCACCACACCGTCTAAACTCTCACCACCACCTGGTCTAATTTCCAACCACCACCAGGTCTAAAATCGCACCACCACCTGGTCTAAACTCCCACCACAAACCGGTCAAAACTACCACCACCACCCAGTCTGAACTCCCATGAACACCCGGTCTAGAGTCCCACCACCAAACGGTCTAAACTCCCACCACCATCTGGTCTAAATTCCCACCACAACCCGGTCTAAGTTCCCACCACCACCGGGTCTAAGCTCCCAGAGAAACCCCGACTTAACTCCCACCACCAACCGGTTTAAAATCCCACCACCCTAAACTCCCACCACCACCCGGTCGAAACTCCCAACACCACCCAGTCTAAAATCCCACCACCATCCGGTCCAGACTCCCACCACTACCGCGTCTAAAATCCCATCACCCCCCGAGAGTGGCGTGCGAGTGGTTTGCCACCCCCCAGAATGGCGTGCGATTGGTATGCCAAACCCCCTAGAGTGGCGTGCGAGTGGTTTGCCAAACCCCCTAGAGTGGTGTGCGAGTGGTTTGCTCCACCCGTGGGTGGCATGCGAGTTGTTTGCCACCCCGCTAAGTAGCGTGCGAGTAGTTTGCCACCTCACAGAGTGGCATGCGAGTGGTTTTCCACCCCCCAAGAGTTGCATGTGAGTGGTTTGCTATCCCCCGAGAGTGGGGTGCAAGTGGTTTGCCACCCCCCAGAGTGGCGTGCGAGTGGTTTGCCAACCCCCGAGAGTGGCGTGCGAGTGGTTTGCCACACCCCAGAGTGGCATGCGAGTGGTTTGCCACCCCCCAGAGTGGCGTGCGAGTGGTTTGCCATCCCCCATAGTGGCGTGCGAGTTATTTTGCCAACCCCTGAGTGTTGTGTGCAACTGGTATGCCTCCCTCTGAGAGTTGCGTGCGAGTGGTTTGCCACCCCTGAGAATGGCGTGCGAGTGGTTTGCCACCCCCCAAAAGTGGCCTGCACTTGGTTTGCCAACCCACAGAGTGGTGTACAAGTGGTGAGAGGGGTTCAGAGCCCACCTAAAAACATGAAACGGGTGAGTGGGGTTCAGAACCCAACTGCACAGGTGAGACGAGTGAGTGAGGTTCAGAACCCAACTGTAGAGGTGAGACGTGTTAGTGGGGTTCAGAACCCCAATATTGAGGTGAGACGGTTGAGCAGTGTTTAGGACCCAACTGGAAGGGTGAGATGGGTGAGTGGGGTTCAGAACGCAAATGTAGAGGTAAGACGGATGAGTGGGGTTAAGAACCCAACAGTAGAGGTGAGACAGGTTAGTGGGGTTCACAACCCAACGGTAGAGGTTAGACGGGTGAGTGGGGTTAAGAGCCCAACAGTAGAGTTGAGACAGTTGATTAGGTTTCAGAAACCAACTTCAGAGGTGAGATGGGTTGGTGGGGTTCGGAAAACGACTCTAGAGGTGAGACAAGTGAGTGGGGTTCAGAACCCAACAGTAGAGGTGAGCAGGTTTGTGGGGTTCAGAACCCAACGGTAGAGGTGAGACGGGTGAGTGGGGTCCAGGACCCAACTGGACAGGTGAGATGGGTGAGTAGGGTTCAGAAGCCAATGGCAAAGGTGAGATGGATGAGTGGGATTCAGAACCCAATGGTAGAGG
Source organism: Closterium sp. NIES-67 (assembly GCA_027943415.1). NCBI lineage: Eukaryota > Viridiplantae > Streptophyta > Zygnematophyceae > Desmidiales > Closteriaceae > Closterium > Closterium sp. NIES-67. Next base: position 114,348 of record BQMB01001916.1, read on the forward strand.
TGAGAGGGGTGAGTGGTGTGAAAAACCCAACAGTAGAGGTGAGACAGGTGAGTGGGGTTCAGAACTCAACTGCAGAGGTGAGACAGGTGAGTGGGTTCAGAACCCAACAGTAGAGGTGAGACGAGTAAGTGGGGTTCAGAACCCAACAGTAGAGGTGAGATGGGTGAGTGGGGCTCAGAACCCAACTACAAAGATGAGACAGGTGAGTGGGGTTCAAAACCGAACAGAAGAGGTGATAAGGGTGAGTGGTGCTCAAGACCCAACAGCTGAGGTGAGATGGGTGAGTGGGGTTCAGAACCCAACAGTAGAAGTGAGACGGGTGAGTGGGGTTCCGAACCCAACTTTTGAGGTGAGACGGGTGAGTGGGGTTCAAAGCCCAACAATAGAGGTGAGACGGTTGAGTGGGGTTCATAACCCAAGTGCAGAGGTGAGATGGGTTGGTGGGGTTCAGAACCCAACA